>PVJA010005714.1:25974-77571 GCA_004027025.1 Myocastor coypus
TTTCCATTCTTTCACTTTTAGCCTATGAGTTTCTTTATGAGTTAAGTGTGTTTCTTGTATACAGCATATCGTTGGATTTTGTTTCCTTATCCGCTCTGCCAATCTATTTCTTTTAATTGGAGAATTGAGTCTAATTACATTGATGGTTATAATTGAGATATGTTGACTTACAATTGCCATGATGTTTACTTACTACTACTTACCTCTTTTTCTCCATGTTCAATTGAGTAGCCTATTTGGTGGGATCTTTCTGTTCTCATATCTTGAGTCTGAGTCATTTTGGTCCCCTTCTAAACTATTTTTTAATATGCTGTGTAGGTTTGGTTTTGTCGTCATGAAAGTTTTTAATTCTTCTTTGTCGTGGAAGTATTTCACTTTTCCCTCATACTTGAAAGAGAGTTTTGTTGAGTATAGAAGTCCTGGATGAAATTAGTTTTCATGGAGGACTTGAAGCACTTTGCTCCATGCTCTTCTTGACTTCATGGTTTGTGAAGAGAAATCTGCTGCTTTTCTGGTGGGTTTTCCTTTGAATGTAATCTGTTTCTTTTCTCTAGCAGGTTTTAGTATACTATTCTTATACTGGATTTCTGGAATCTTGATTATTATATGTCTAGATGTGTTTTTAGTTGGGTTGATGTTATTTGGGGTTCTGTATGCTTCAGTTAGTTGTATTCTAATTTTTTTTTTTTTTATAGTTCACGTCGGCTGCTACTGATTCAGAGATTTCGTCTGCATGATTCCCATTTTCTTCTGTGGTAGTGTTTCCTGTATTGTTTTGTGCGGACTCAGGATCTGGGATCGGATCTTGCTCCTTCTCTTTGTCATATTTTTTTTGTCAGTGATCTCTGCACCCCGGCAAGCTGAGCCGTGGTCCTGTAGGTGGGTGGAATCTGAGCTCAGGTTGTTGATGAGGCAGCGAATGGATCAGGGCCAAATCTGCTGGTTGGCCCTGTCAGGATTGCAAATGGGCTCAGCCTAGAATTTGGGCTAGAGTTCAGTGGTGATGGGTCAGGTCTGGGGGCTGGGAGTTGATCCAGGTTCAGGCCTCCAGTGGAAATGGCATTGCCAGTTCAGGGTGGGAGGTGGAGTCCAAGAGCCAGGACCCGGTCTAGGTGCCCTGTGACTGGCAGGCTCCAGTCTGGGTTGGGAGGTGGAGGCCAGAAGCAGAGACCCTGTCCAGGCACCTGGAGAGCAGTGGGAATGGCAGGCGCCAATCCGGGATGGGAGGTGGAGTTCAGAAGTGGAGACTTGACCCAGGCGCCATGCCACCAGAGGGAATGGGGAGTGCCGGTTCACATGGGAGGTGCAGTTCCGACTTGGGGACTTACCCAGGCGCCACACAACCAGCGGGAATGGCGGGGGCTAGTCGGGATGGGCGGTGCAGTTCAGACACGGGGACTTACCCAGGCACCGCATGACCAGCTTGTTGGTAATTTCTTTGATGTGCAAAAAGTTCTCAATAAGAGGAGGTCCAAGCTCATGATTGTTTCAAGCATTTCCCATGCATGTTGATTTTTGTTCATGAACTGTTTTCCTACCCCCAATGTCTTCAAGATTTCCTTCTGCTTTATCTTCCAGGAGATTGAATGTTTCTGTTTTAATCTTTAGAACTTTAATCCATTTTGAGTTATTTTAGTGCATGGTGATAGAACTGGGACAAATTTTAGTTTTCTGCATGTAAAGAGCCAGTTTTCCCAGCACTATTGGATAAAAAGGCTATCTTTGTTCCAGTAAACATGCTTGGGACCTTTGTCAAAGGTAAGGTGGCTAAGAATGTTGGTAGTAGCTGCTGCATCTTCTAGACCATTTCATTGTTCCTAAGATCTTTTTATTTATTTTTTCAATACCATGCTTATTTTATCATTGCAGCCTTGTACAATATTTTCAAGTCAGGAATTGTAATGCCATCTCCCTTGCCTTTGCTACCCAGTATTGCCTTTTCTAGTCTGGGTCTTTTCTTCCTGTAAATAAATTTTAAGTATGATTTCTCTATGTCTATGGTATGTCGGTAGTATTTTCATAGAAATTGCATTAAATCTGTATACCAATTTTGAGAGTATGCCATTTTCACTATGTTGGCTCTTCCTATCCAGGAGCAGGGAATAACTTGCCATTTTCTAAAATCCTCTAACATCTCTTTTTCAGAGTACTGTAATTTTCACTGAATAAAACTTTTCCTTCTTTAATTAAATCAATTTCTAAGTATTTCATTTTCCATGATGCTACTGTAAAAGGTATTATTTCTCTAATTTCCTTCTCAGTGTGTTTGTTATCTGTGCAGAGGAATGATATTGATTTTTGTGTATTGACTTTGTATCCTGGTATATTACTGAATTTGTGTACTAATTCTTGTAGCCTCTTGGTGGACTTTCTTGTGTCTTCCAAGTGGAGTATCATGTTATCTGCAAGTAATGATAGTTCAACTTCTTCTTTACTTACCCTTGTTTTATTTTTTTCTCTTCTCTAATGGATCTAACTAATTATTTCAGAGACATATTGAATAGAAGTGGTGATAGAGGACATCTTTGTCTTGTACCTGATCTGAGAATAAAGGATTTTAGTTTTCCCCATTTAAAATTATGTTAGTCATTAGGTTGTCATAGATGGCCTTTGTCAGATGGAAGTAAAGTCCATCTATTCTAATATTCTGTAGGATGTTGAACGTGAATGAGTGTTAGTTTTTGTCAAAAGCCTTTTCTGCGTCAATTGACGTGATCATGTGATTTTTGGATTTCGCTCTATGGAAATAATGTTTCAGATTTATAGATTTGAGTATGTTGAACTATCTTTGCATCCCTGGGATGAATCCTACCTGGTCATGGGGTATAATCGCCTGGATAATTTGTTGTATTTCATTCGCTAGGATTTTATTGAGGATTTTTGCATCTATGTTCATGAGGGAGATTGAACTGAAATTCTCTTTATTAGTTGCATGTTTCTCAGGTTTTGGTGTCAGTATAATCCTTACCTCCAGGAATAATTTTGGGAGGATTGTTTCCTTTTAAATTTAATTGAAGGATTTGAGCATATTGGGCTTATATCTTCTGTAAATTTCTTGCAAAATTCAGCTGTACACCCATCAGGATTGGGATGTTTCTTTGTTGGTGCGTTTTTTATTGCATTTTGAATTACTTTTCATTTAAATTTTGAATTACATTGGCTGCTATTGGATTATTGAGCATTCTTATATCTTTTGATTCAGTATTTGTAATTTATAACTTTCTAGGAATATGTCTGTTTCTTCTGAGTCTTCAATTCTGTGAGAGTCAAGATTCTCAACTGGTATTCATGATTTGCTGAATTTCCAAAATGTCTGTGGTAATTTCAACCTTTTTATTCCTTATTGCTTGAATTTGAGTTTTTGCTTTCCTCTTTTTGATGAGGTTAGCTAAGGGATTATCAATTTTATTTAATATTTCAAAGTACTTGCTTTTTCATTCATGAATTCTTTGCATTGTTTTCTTTGTCTTGATTTAATTAATTTCTGATCAAATATCTATCATTTTCTCCAAAGTTTGGGCTTTGGTGTTGTTTTTTTCTTCATTTTCGAGACATTTAAAGAGCATCATTAGGGTATTAATTTGTTCCTGTTGTGTTTTCCTAATGTGTGAGTTTACAGTTATATTACATTTTGTATTGCATTAGCTGTTATTGGGTTGTTGAGGCTTCTTATATGTTCTTGATTCACGTTTGGTAGTTTGTACTTTTCTAGCAATCTGTCCATTTTATTTGTGTCTTCAATTCTGTGAGAATATGGGGCCCAGCAGGATGGCTCAGTGTTCTAAAGCGCCTGCTTAGGAAAGCTTGGGCAGCTTCAGCGACCGCAGTTTGATCCCCAGCACCACATGCTGTACCAGCCCTGCCCTCAGGGTGGGCTGAGCCAGCCATAAAAAGGAGTGAATAAACAAACAAAGGTTCTGAAACAAGAAAAAAATAAATAAATAAAATAAAAAATTCTTTAAAAAAGTTCTGTGAGAATAAAGATTCTCAAAGTAGATATTTACAATCCTCTGACTCTCTGCTAGGTCTGTAGTAATTTTACCCTTTTCATTCCTTATTGCTTGAAATTCAGTCCTTTATTTTTTCTTTTTGATGAGGTTAGATAGAGGCTTATCAGTTTTATTTAATCTTTCAAAGAACCAGATTTTTGCTCATTAATTCTTTATATTGTTTTCTTTGTCTCAGTTGAATTGATTTCTGCTCTAATCTTTATTTTATTTATTTATTTATTTTGTCTTTTTTGAGACAGGGACTCACTATGTAGTTCAGGCTGGCCGTGAACTCACTTTTGTAGCCCAGGCTGGTCTTGAACTTGTACCGATCCTCCTGTCTCAGCCTCCCGAGTGCTGGGATTACAGGCATGTGCCACCACGCCCAGCTTCTAATCTTTATAATTTCCTCCAGTCTTTGGGCTTTTGGCTTCATTTGTTCTTCCATTTCTTTTCGGTTTAGGTGCTGCATTAGAGAATTTGTTTGTTCCCATTCTGTTTTCTTAATGTGTGAGTGAAGAGCTATAAATTTCCCTCTAAGAACTACTTTCATTGCGTCCCATAAATTCCGATAGTTTGTGTTTGAATTTTCATTAAATTCTAGATATTGTTTAATTCCTTGTTTAATTTCATCTGTAACTCGCCGGTTGATGAGAAGAGTGTTGTTTAATTTCCAAGTATTTCTGGAGTTCTTGTGGTTTCTTTTGTCATTTATTTCCAGTTTCATTGCACTGTGGTCAGATAATATGCATGGGAAAACTTCTGTTTTCTTGCATATACTTAAGCATAAACTACGGCCTAGTATGAGCTCTGTTTTAGAAAATGGCCCATGTGCAACTGAAAAAAATGCATATTCAGATGTGGTTGGGTAGAATACTCTGTAAATGTCCACTAACTCTACCTGTTCAAAGTTCAGGTTCAGCTGTGTCAATTCTTTGCTAATTTTTTTGTCTCCTTGACCTATCTTTTTTATATAAGGGAGTCTTTAGGTCTCCTGTAAAGATTGTGGTACTGGATATTAGATTTTTCTTGTCCATTAAGATTTGTTTCAGGCTGAGGCAGGAGGATCAGTGCAAGTTCGAGACCAGCCTGGGCTACAAAAGTGAACTCAAGGCCAGCCTCAACTGCATAACGAGACCCTGTCTCAAAAAGACAAAAAAAAAAAAAAAAAAAAAAAAAAAAAAAGATTTGTTTCATGAAGGTCATAGAAATAGTTCAGAAGAAATGAAGGGGAAAAAGTTTTGTGTCATGTAGTTGGGTGCTCCTGTGTTTGGTGCATATATATTTATGAAGGCTACTTCTTGTTAATTTTTTTCCTCTAACCAATATGTATTGGCCTTCTTCATTTCACCTGATCATTCTTGGTTGGAAGTTGAGACTTCAAACAGAATTGTTACCCCTGCTTTTTTCTGAGGTGCTGAGGCACATAGTATTGTTTTCCATTCTTTGACTTTCAGCATATGAAATTTTTATGAGTTAAGTGTGTTTCATATAAACAACACTGTTGGATTTTACTTTGTAATCCAGTGTGCCCGTTTATTTCTTTTATTTGGTGAATTGAGTCCATTTACATTGATGGTTATATTCAAAGTATGTTGAATTATGATTGACATGTTATTTAACTACATTTAAAAATATTATAGGGAAGGCTCTACAGGGTGTTCAAAATTTCACCACTAGATCAGATTCATAGTGATCTACCTGTTTACAGCCCCCAAAGAGCTGGGATTACACACTTGTGCCACCACACCTGCACCACCATGCTTGCACCACCAAGCCTAGTCTCAGTTGCTATCGCAGCACGTCCCAGGGGTGGGTCTAGCATTGTAGGCCTGAGGATTGAACACCGGCCCCTGGGTCTGCTTGTAGGTGCTATTTAGCCAGAACTTACCTGCCTTTGTATACCCTCATTTCTTCTATACTTAATTATTTTCCTGTTTGGTGTTTTTCTTCCGTTTTTGTTCATGGAGTTGTGGTCATTTTGGTCCCTCTCTAGAATGTCTTTTAGTCATCCATGTAGAGTTGTCTTTGTCATCATGAAATTTTTTAGTTGTTCTTTGTCATGGAAGTATTTTTCTTCTCCATTAAACTTGAAAGATCATTTTGCAGCCTATAGTAATCTTCTCTGGTATTCGTTTTCTTTGAGGACTGGAAGTACTTTGCACCATGCTCTTTTTGAATTGATGGTTTGTGAAGAGAGATCTGCCGTTATTCTGATAGGCTTTCCTTTAAATGTGATCTGTTTCTTTTTTCTTGAGGCTTTTAGTATACTGTTCTTGTGCTGGATTTCTGGGATCTTGACTATTATAGCTCTGGGTGTGTTTTTAGTTGAGTTGATGTTATTTGGAGTTCTGTATGCCTTAGTTTCCTGAATGTCAGATTGTTATTTCATATTTGGGAAATTTTCTGCTATTACTTCTGCCCATATTCTTTTTATATCATTTATATTGACTCATTTCTTGTTGATGCCATTATTCTCACACTGTTGATCTTTGCATCATCTTGCAGACTTTGAATTATTTTTCCTGGACCATAGTTGTTTTTAGGAGGTCTTTTCTTACCTTTTCACTAACAGTGAAGTTGTCTTCAAGATCTGAAACTCCATTTTCACTTCCATTCAAAGGGATTTTCCAGCTTGTGATTGAGATTTTTAATTTCCTGTATAACACTTTGAATCAGCTTCATGCATTCTCTTTCTTTCCTATATTGCTCATTCAAGGATTCCATCATTTTTCTATTTTCTCTTTTTATCAATGTCTTTTTTAGAAGCACTTAGTAATTCTTTCATTATTGTTATCATTTCTTTTTTACTTCAAAGATTATTTCTGTTCTAATTTCCTCTATACTTTTCAGCAAGTCCCATAATCATAACCTCGGATCACCCATACTGCCAGTGGATTATGAATTAATCTCAACTTGTAGAAGTCTCAACCCTATGACTTCATGATGCTTTTGAGTGACAACTAGACACAAACCGCAACAATAATCAAGGCAATTTTCCCAAAATTAAACTGATGGTGTTGGTTTTAATGAAAATAGATAGGTACATATTATTGCTTCATTATTTTTCTTTTATTGGTTTTGATATTGAGAATGGTGAATAATCCTGTTTCATTTTTATTTCTACTAATGCAGTTTTTCAATTTGAAAACTGACCTTATCCTTTACTTTGATGGCATTGTCAATTTAATTCTGAGGTGCAAAATTCAATCTTGAAAAAATTAGAATATTGCCGGGCGTGGTGGCTCACGCCTGTAATCCCAGCACTCGGGAGGCTGAGGCAGGAGGATCGGTGCGAGTTCGAGACCAGCCGGGGCTACAAAAGTGAGCTCAGGACCAGCCTCAACTGCATAGCGAGACCCTGTCTCAAAAAGACAAAAAAAAAAAAAAAAAAAAAAATTAGAATATAATATTGTGAGGTTTCTACTATTTTTGCCTTTTTCTTACATATAAAAATAATTTCAATCATTATCATTAATTCACTGATATTATAAAAATAGCTCTCAATTGAATAACTTGTACTTCTTTTGTTTGATGGGATGTGTAATCTGAGAGCAATTTGATGAATCAGTTTTACATTTGAGGCACTGTAAAAAGCCCTTCATTCAGCATACACTAATGCCTTTCTTCTTTATTTGTAAGTAGGACAACACACAACTTTTATTCTTGGAACTATTTGGCAATTCTTAGCAATTAAGTAATCACTGGATGGTCAAGAATAAGTGTTTTTTTGTGTTTGGAGCCCCATTTTATTGAAATTTTCAATTTGTTCTCCAAAGGCCTTGCTTTCCTTTTCTTCTCTCTCTCTCTCTCTCTCTCTCTCTCTGTCTCTCTCTCTGTCTCTCTGTCTCTCTGTCTCTATGTCTCTCTCTCTGTCTCTCTGTCTCTCTGTCTCTATGTCTCTCTCTCTGTCTCTATGTCTCTCTCTCTCTTTCTTGTGGTACCAGGGATTGAACTCAGTACCTTGCCCTTTGTATCAAGCACTTATTGTACTGAGCTATCTCTCTGGCCCCCAAAAGCTCTTACTTTCTAACCCTCAATAACATGTCTAAGGAACAATGGGAGTCTGCAACCAATAGGATGCAAAATGTTTACCAGATATTACTTTCTATAGTATAGTAGAAAAACAGAATTTTGTCACAGTCATCTCACTGTTTATTTCATAGAAGAGGAAGAAATAGAACAAGGAAAATCACAGCAGATGAATAGGAAAAAGCTCACTGCTCTACTCCTGGGGCTTTTGCACATAGTCCCTTTACTGGGTAGCTAGCAACTAAATTTAAACACATGATCAATTTATTTTTTCATTTATCAAATATCCATTTGCATTCTTTATAAGTCCCTAGGATACAAAGATTATGACTATGATTTCCAAGATTCATTTCCCTTTCTTTCCAGATAATAAAATTCTTCATGCTCAGTGGTTGTGGACAATATTCTGCATTCAGAGCAAAACATGTGAGGCTGAAAAATCCTTAGCAATTACACTATTTACATAATTCTAGAGGAAGTCACCCATCTATTAAATAAAATAAGGTTATAAAGCAGAATAGAGTGTCCACATGGGAAAATACAACAGAAAATAGAGAAAACAAGAGGTGTATGAAAAGAAAATGAGAAACTCCTCTAGAGATAAGATAGCAACCTATGAAGAAGGTGAATACTCTCTTTATGGAGGCAGTTGAAATACTCCATTTGTTCCAGTAATAAAACTTGGAGTAATTTTAGTTCATAGCTTTGATACATGAAGTGATTCAAGAACATTAATTATAGAGATTTTATTGACAAATATTCACAAAAAGTTCACAGCTCTAATTTAGATATCATTCAGGCTAAATTGCTAGCTGTGCATAGTGGGCACCCAATATGTGGGCACCTTTTATCATTTACTACATTTATGATTTTTAACAACCAAACTCTGTTACTCAAATTTCACTGGTTAGTGTCCCTTTTCTGTTTATATGATATTATAGAGGATATTATATAGCATTTTATTTAATTTTTACTTATCCTTTGTCTCCTCTGCTCTACGGCAGCTTTGAAGTTTTTTCTTTTATTAATGACCTTGAGAACTTTAAGAACTAGTAATCAGCTATTTTGTAAACTATCCTTGAATTTTGACATGCTCACAATTAGGCTGAAGTTATAGATTTGAGATGGCAGGAGTTGATTGTTTTGTTTTGTTTTTTTGGTGCTGGGTTTCACTATGCAGCTCTGACTCATAGTGATCCTCCTGTTTCCTGCCTCCCAAGTGCTGGGATTATAAGCCTGAGAGTGGGGCCAGAATAGCAGGCACAGCCAAGAATTGGACCCTTGTCCCTGAACTTCCTTAAGCAAGCACTTAGTTCACTGAGCTATACTGCTGGCTCTTGAGTTGACTTGATATAAAGTATCAGTTATATGTCAAGGTTTTCATTGTTGTTGCTGTAGCCCTTTATATAGACCATTGTGGGAATGATAGTTATTTATCCATTGAATTGTTTTTGTTCTTTTTCTAAAATATCAATTTGGACCTCCAATATGAACACAAATACAGTAGCATTTTTCAATATGCTCCTCATCATTCCCAGTAAACATTGTTATAATCCCTGGAAATAATGCAAGAAAAAATCTTGAGAAGTAGGAAGAAAGAAAACTCGTTTATTACAATAGAAGTAGAAAAGCAACACAGTGACAAGCTGCCTTGTATTCCTACATTCAACAGAAAAATCTGGGACTTTTGAGTTAGCTCAGCTCTTTAAGGGCCTACTTGGGCAAACCCACTCAGGCCCACCAGACTGTGGTTCAATTCCTAGCTCCACATGCCTTACCAGAGCCGACCTTAAGGTAGCCTGAGCCCTGAAAAAAAATTATTCTCAACTTTTATTGGCCTGATCTACATAGTTAGGCCCTGAGTACCAAAAAAAATCTGGCCCAGAGCCAGGTTGTCCTGATCTTTAAACTAGGAAGACAGCTTTGAATTGAGTAACAGTCCCTAAAACAACACCAGATTAGCACAGCTCTGGTGTCCAGAAAGCTTGTTGGCTGATCTGCTAACAATAAGCTGTCCCATCAATATTTCCTTCTCAGTGGGTCTCAGCTTCTTCTCTCCCACTGAGTTACCAAGGCAGCACTGACAAGAAGATTTGCCACAAGTGGCCAAGCTCAAGAAACCTCTTTGTTCTCTTGGACTTGAGATTGTCCTCAGGGACACTGAAACAATTCACGGCATTGGCAAAAGGCATTCCATCATAAGGAGGATCATAAGTTCACTAGGAAATGCCAACGATGATGCAAATGGGCAGCTCACCTGGGATACAGGGAAATTGATGTATAGTACTTATAGTCCAACTCCTGTCCTTTGCACAGGGGCCTATGTCTGACAATGTAGTGGAGGTGAAGAGAACTTCAGAGCACCTGTAACTTTTCCTACAGGTAGATAAAGCAGTCTTTGAAGACCCAAGAATTTTTTGGGACAAAGATTGAGATACAGACAGTTGGAAATATAACACTAAGGGGCCTGGAAGGACTATTGGTGGGATATGAGTAACACTTATTCAGGAGCTCTTTTACTCACTTTTTTATATTTGTTTCTCTCCTCCCAAATTCTAGTTCCCGTTCTACCCCACCCCAGCCCAACTGTTTGAAGGTCACTGTGGTTAAATACAACAAGGAAAAGGGGGAATAGTTTTTGAATTTCAAGGGCATCTGACACTGCCCAATTTTCCAAGGCACAGAAATCACAGTCATTCCCATTGACAGTAAAGCTGTGCTAGACAGTATGCTTTCACATTAAAAAAATGTATTCAAGTCAAACAACAAAGAATGGTTCCATAGGAAAGAGCCAGGAATTGCCAGCAAGAAAGAGAATTTGGGTCATGACTTTTCTCTGCAGTAGTGATACTCAGCTCGGCTGACCCGCTAGACCTTTAGGACCTTGGATCTGGGAATAGCAGCTCAAGAGACAATTTATGCCAAATCTCAACACCAGTTTCAAATACAGACATATTTTGCATGACCAGAAGCAATAGTGTGAAGATAAATTTTTCTTAGGGTTTTTCGTTACTAACTTGTTTGCATGCTTACTCTGTAATATTGACATCAAAATAAAGCTTTCTTCTCTTCAGGATTTTTTTCTTTTGTGTGTGTGTGTGTATTTTCGGGAAAGATCTACAAGGTGTTCAGGGTCTCACTACTAGGTAGAGCTCAGTGTCATCTACCTGTCTACAGACTCCCAACAGCTGGGATTACAGCTATGTACCACTATGCCCACTCTCAATTGCCCTCTCAGTGTGCCGCAGGGGCAGGGCTGACATGGCAGACCCAAGGATCGAACCCTAGCCCCTGTGTCTGCTTGCAGGTGCTTTAATCCACTGAACTCTTTAAATGACTGATGATCCATAGGTTTTGTAAATCGGCTATCTTAAATTCCAATGTCATTGCAGACATACAGTACTCTTCAATTATAATATTTGTTTATATAAGCTCCTACCTTTAAGAACGATTCCTCTCATCTGCAATTTTTATCAAGGTTTACTTTCAATCAGAATCTACTTAATGAAAGTGTGTAATGTCTTGGTAACTGGGAAAGCTTTTACTGTAACATATGATATTGAAAAGAAAAGCTGAAAGGAGGAAATACTAAAGAAGCAAAATGTTTACCGTTAGATTGGCTCTCATTTAGATTTATATTCACCAATTTTATTATTATAATTTGAAACTAATATTAAAAATTATGTGGGTGTAGCCACGCATGGTGGTGCACGCCTGTAATCCCAGCACTTGGGAGGCTGAGGCAGGAGGATTGTTGCGAGTTCGAGACCAGCCCGGGTTACCAAAGTGAGCTCAAGGCCAGCCTTAACAGCATAGCGAGATCCTGTCTCAAAAAGACAAAAAAAATTATGTGAGTGGAATTATATTGGGCACCTGAATACAGCAAGGAAATTGAGAGCTACAGAATTTTGTTAATAAGTATAATCTAAACAACTAAGAAATCTGGTAATCTAAACAACTCACTTTAAGACAACATAATGCAATATAACAAACATGGTTGATTCCTATTACTTTATTTAGTGAAGTTGTGTATCATTTCTAATACCTTTAAATATTATTTAGTCTCATTAAAATGAAAAAATATAAATAACAAAGATAAATGACAAGAAAATATGAGTTTTCAAATAAATACTTCTTAAAATACCTTTGATAAAGCCAAATGTACTTTATTTTCAAAGTTAAAGAATTAAGAAGCAATCCTTTTGATAGTGAAACGCACATCATTTGAATTGGTAATAACCAATGACCAGGATGTTAGATGTGATGACAAAATGTTAATGAGCAACTGCAGAGATTATCACTGCTGTTATCCCTTGAAACTAGAACATTAAAATATCCAGTTTCATCATCAACAGAGAAAAGAAAGCCTACAGGAGACTTATTTCTTTTCTTTCAAACCCTGTATAGCAAACATAACGCAAACTTGCAAGACATGATGTAAATATTGCTTGCCTCAGGTGGAAAGTAAAGCTTTAATCCAGATCTTCTCTACAAATAAAAGAAATTGTTCATAAAAGTGATATTTTCTTTTTACTTTCTTTTCTAACTTGTATCTTTTTCTTATTTATAATCACTCATCTTTGTAAAACAAGTTGAGTATAGATAGAATATCAATGCATGAGCCTTTACAGAGATGATGTAACTGAGTAAGGTGAAAAAACTTAATTTAGAATAAATTTCTACTGTTGATGTTTGCTACTGTTATCGAAATGTAGCACTAATCATGGTGGCACCAAAGATTCTTTATATCAATGACTGCTTTGGAAAGAAATTAGTCTTAGAGTTACAAAATTATACAAAACTGAGATCTGAATTATAAAATAATAAGCTAATTTTCATATAAACTCTTATTTTTCTTACTAGAGTAGAGGCAGAAGTTACACTAAAATTTAGGGTTCCAGTCAAGGATAAGAATTTAAATACCCGAGACTGGGCATAGTGGTGCATGCCTGTAATCTCAGCTTTTGGGAGGCTGTAAATAGATGGATCACTGCGAGTCCAATTTTAGTAGTGAGGCTGAGACTCTGAACACCCTATAGACCCTTCCCTAAAATACAAAGAAAAAGAATTTAAATACTTGCCTAGTGGTAGATTATTTTCAAACTTTGTTCCTCAATGGCAGCTAAGGTGTCACAGAATTGTAGGTAAGAATAGACAAGAGAAAAAATGTTCTTACACAAATTCCCAAGAATTAAACTCAATGTTTATGCTTGCTTTTATTGTGTAGGGGATTTAGCCTATTTTGGGGTAACCCTTTGTACAAATGGCATGCTAATTAAATATTATTGAGTTTTTGGTTGCATATCTCTCCTTCTAGAGTTAGAATCTAGGTTCTTTTCATCTCAAACACAGAATTGAACAAATAAGAGAAAAGCAGCAGTAAAGTTTATTTCAAAGCATGAAAGTGAGGAGTGGGTGAGAAACTGGCACTGCAGAAAAAGATTGGGCTGAATAAAAGAGGAGTAAGCATAATCAAAGTACACCCTGGAGGACGCAGGCAGACTTTCATGAGGAAAGCTACAATAACAAGCTCTTCTTGATATCTGTGTCTTTCTATGCTATCAAAATCTTGAGAAAATCCATGAGAACTTGTACATATTGGCCCTGAAAGAGAGTACTGGAATCTCATGCCTGACTGATATGAAGTGTAAACCATAAGTCATACTATTCATAACCAGTTGTAGTTCTGTACATGCTGCAATATTGTAATTAACAGGTCATGCCTACTTCCCCAATTGGGTTTGCAAAATTGCAACTCCTCTTTTAAACTCCAGGCTTTGTGCATTTATGTGCTGATGATTTTTTTCCAAGACAATATGAAATGATTTAAAACATCAAGGAAGACCACACACCAACTCTAGTTCAAGGAAAGACAGGACATAGGCATGACCAAAAATTAATTCAAGAAAAAAAGACTCATGGGAGTCACTGTTCAGCATTCCAGGACTCTCCTCCAGTTCTCTAAGATTAATTGATTAGATTATGATTTTAGCATGACAATGGTATTCATGGTGAAATCTAGCTATATTATCTATTTTTCAAATTATTATTATATCAGCATTTATATATATGTTTTTTGTTCTGCACTTAATAATCTGGACTTTTTAGATTGTTAAGAAATTCCAAACTAAGCAGAAAACTGATATAACTCTCAAATTCAAATTTAGGAGCTAATGAAAACCATTAAAATCCAATTCTATAACCTGAAAATTTCAGATTCTGTTTCTTATATATGGGCTTTTTTCATTTAAAAATCAATACTGTTCCACTTCTTAATCATTTTGAGATCAATATTAAATAACCAAAGCCACTTTTGAAAAGGCGATTTAGCAATAAATTTCACCTAAACTAGAATTAGAGAAAATTGATTATATTCAAGTTTCAGCAGACTTCCCTCTATGTTTTATGACATTAAACTCTTGTTATTATATTTAACGACACATGGGATTACAAGACAAGGTAACAAATGCCTCCTGCAGTTTTTATGAAAGCCAAAATGGAAGGCTTTGTAGTAAATACAAACTCGACAAACATACTGCTATAAATTGTAGGAAGGCTAAAATATTTGGTAGCAGATTAACTTTGTCAATAATACATTCTGTCACTATAGGCAGCAGTAAAAGTTTTGTTGAGCCATTTAACAGCACTGACAGTCACTATGCTATTGAGAGTAACAAAGTAGAAAAATGCAGTGCTATGTTCTACTGTGAGACAATATGGTAAATAAAACAATGTAGATAAAAGGCTTGTTAAGCACTTCAAGAAAGCTAGGAATATATCAATAATTGTATAACTTGTTGGGCTGCTTAGTTTTTAGTTTTCACATACTCAGAAGCCTAGTCAAATTTATATATTCTCTGTTATGTCATTTTTGTCAATTATAATTTTAATGTGAAATTTTTCAATTGGTGGTTTATTGTCTCCTAGAAGAATCTAAATTTCTTGAGAACATAAAATCATCATCTACATATGCCACTTTGATTAGTGAGCCCTTGGCACCTGGTACAATGTCTGCCATGTTGAAAACACCGTAATATTCATTGAACAAATCCAGGGAATGAATAAATGAGTCATTATTGAGAATAAATATAAAATTGGAGTAATTTATAAAGAATCTGCAAAATGTACTTTAAAATATTCAACCATATGATAGTGACTACAAGTTCCATTTCTCAGTTGTTAATCTTTCTAATTAGTCTATCAAGATTAGATAGATTCCAAAAAGTAAATTCTGTAATAATCTCAGAATCAGGTGAGGGGCTGGCCGCACAATTTATTGCCATGGCACTTTCCGCCTCTTAGAGAAAGGTGGCCCAAATTTAAGGTGGAGGTTAAAAACATGGCATATTTGAGAAATAATCTATGAAATCTTAATTACAGCTGAAAATAATTCTGTTAAATAAAGCCCATCAGAGTGGTTTATCCAATACCATGTACTGAAGTCACCCAATATTTCTAACAGGAAAGAATTCAAACAGGGAGTGACCCAAGGATAAATAAATTCTCATTAGCCAACTTATTCCGAAGGAATACTAGCAGATAGTTATATTCACTGGAAACAAATATGATATTTGTTTTTATCTAGATGTCCAGAGAACCTTGTACCCTCACTCAAAGGCAGGGATTTTGGAAGGTGATTGGACGGTACAGGCACATAGATGACTTTTGACTTTGGCACTATTTTTAATAGGTATAACCTTTACTGCTCTCTAAAATGGAACAGGGTATTATTGATAAGGTTAATCTCCCAAAATATGTTTCTAGTGTAATGTAGACACTGAATTATTTTAAATAAGGTTATTTCCACATTAAGAGTTCAATGTTGGGCTGATGGTGGCATGGTACTTTCCATGTATGAGTCATAAATCTAGACATGAGGTTCCCTGGGTTTCATCAGTTTACTATTAAATAAAGTATACCAATACTAGGAAACTAAGAAAAGTTCATTAGTTGTACTATCCTGTTTCACTTCTCTGGTTTAGACACAGATATTCTAAACTTTTGAATAGATACTTTAGCTAAATTATCTTATTCTTTGTATAATTGTATAGTAAGTGAGAGCACAATGTGATCTTAAATATTTGGGGATATTGGATATTCCCATTATTTGTCTCTTTTATTGTTAGGATAACAAACAGATGAAAGATAAGGCAGCAAGTAAAAACAAAGAAACTCTCATTCCACTTTGGATTTGTTATTTATTTATTTATTTATTTTGAGAGTGCCTGAAGCTGAAAATTGGTCATATGTGTAAGGGCAAAAGAAGACCATGGCATCTAAAGCAGTTAGTCTACCTCAGTCTTGAGAAATCCATCTTGCCTAGAGAATATCAGTCATTTGTCACAAAGCATCCTTATGTCTCCTGATACTAACTTTGCAAAAGTAAATCAACATCATATTGTTGTAGTTCAGTCTTCTTTTATGATCCAGAAAAAAGGATTCTACCTGACTTCAGCTCTTGTTTCTTGTCTTTATGTACTAAAGAACATAGTTTTGATGGCTCTCTATTTCTCCTTGACACCATTGGGAGCTATGGAGTTTGCAGCATTTCTTTATGAAAAGATCAATATATATATTGAGTAATTTGAAACTGTAGTCCTTCACTTTCAGAAAGGTGATTAGAAATGCTCAGAGAGTTACCATTTTTCTTCTATGGAAAAGTTGGGAATGAACAAGCAGACAATCTAAGTTGAACACTTACTTTGTTCATTCCACTATAGATAGTGCCACGTTTATATGTGTGTATTTTAAAACTAGCTACTAGCATATTTTCTTCAGAACAATGCTGAGGAAATTGTAGTATATCTCAGTGGCAGAGTGCTTGCATAGCATGAATAAGACCTTGGGCTCCATTATGATTTGTATCTAGGTGTCCCCCGCCCAAATCCCTACGTAGTCATTGGGGTTGCTTCTAGAATTTGTGATGAATTCATGATACAATGCTAGAATTATAGGAGAGAGTATTAACTCGCTCTCGGGTGGATTGCCTGAATACGATATAATGGAGAGAAGCTTGCTCGCTGCCCAGCTGTGGCTCTTCCCTTTGCTCTTCACTACTTTCTGCTGTCACGTGCTATTGCCATCTGCTATGTGTTTCAATGCTTTGGAGTTAGCTGGGTATGATCTGAAACCATCACTAACTGTGACCTAAATAATCCTTTTGCTCCTTAACTTTGGATGTTGGGTATTTTGTACCAGCAACAAAAGAAGAGTATCTGAGGTAAGTTCCATCACAAGTACCAAGCAAATAAAACAAAAGAGCTATGTTGAATAAAATGCATTAAGATTCCTGTGGGTATGATGTATTCACTTAAAAATATGGTCTCAGGCTGCATCCATTTCCCTACAAATGACTCAAACATGTCTTTTTTTGTGACACAGTAGTACTGCACTATACCACATCTGTAAATACTGTAAATGCAACATGTTTATCTGATCATCTGTTGTTGGACATATAAGCCACTTCCAACACTTAGCTATTGTGAATTGTGCTACTACACATTTGGACTGTATGTACTATTGCAATGTAATATATTTAACTCTGGGGAAAAAAACGAGAAGAGGAATAGCTGAATCAAATGGAATTTGATTTTCTCGGGTATTTTGATGAATTTCTATACAAATTTCTATGCTGGGTGTACTTGTTCATACACTTACAAAAATGAACTGTTCATTTTCTCCTTGCAGTCTGCTCAATATTTGTTACTATTTGGTTTCTTAAACATGGCCATTCCTGATACAAACATTCACACCCAATGTCAGTGGAGAAGTGGAATGAGAATTCCAGATAAGGAGTAGTACAAAAGAATATTATTCTATTTTACTTTAATTTTTTTTCATTTATGTATTTGATACAAGATCTCACTATGCAGCTCATACTCATAGTCATCCTCCTGTTTTCAGCCTCGCTTGCACTGGGATTACTGGTGTTCTCCATCACTCCCAGACTCAGTTGCCAGCTCAGAATGCCCTGGGGATGGTTCTGGCATGCAATATGGGATTGGGGATCAAATGCCTGTCCCTGTGCTTGCCAAAAGCAGGTGCTTAGTCCACTGAGGTATTTGACTGACCCAAGAAAGGAATTTCATAATTTATCAAGGTTGATGATATTCCTTCCTTCCATCCATCCCTTCCCTCCTTCCTTCCCTCCCTCACTTCCTTGCCTCCCTCCTTCCCTCCCTCCCTCCCTCCCTCCCTCCCTCCCTCCCTTCCTTCCTTCCTTCCTTCCTTCCTTCCTTCCTTCCTTCCTTTTTCTCATACAGGATTTTGCTATGAAGCTGATACTTGTAGTAACCCTCCTGTCTCAACCTTCCCAGTGCTTAGATTACAGGTGTGTACCACCATGCCTAGTTTTGATGGCTGGCTCAGTGTGCCTAAGGTTGGGGTCAGCAGGATATGTGGTAGTGGTAATCGTACCCATGTCCTTGTGCTTGTTAGGCAGGTACTTACACCACCAAGCTATCTTCGCAGCCCAAGGTAGATAATATTTCACTCAAAATTTAAATGTGAAAAGTTACAACTATTACCTTTTCACTTACACTATTCAATGCTATTTGCTATTCATCTTGTAGTGTATCCACTATCCTAAATTATCATCTCATTCAGGATAAAATTTATTTGATTTTATGGCTTTCATTTTTCTTTTTAGACATTTCACTGAAGTATAGCATGCATATAAAAAGTACATCTTAGTCATTTTCTAAAAACTAACTGGAACTGTGTAACTTGTACTTACCAAAGTAATAAAATATTATCAGAAAGATAGAAGCCATAAAAGGACCATAGTGTTCCATCTAGTCAGTGACCTCAGTATAAATATACCACATTTTCTAATTTGTAACCACAAAGTTTATTTTTCTTCTGCTTTTTGTACTTTATATAAATGACATAATAGAATATGTATTACTTGTATGCCTTCCTTCTTTCACTCAAAGATTTGTGAAAATCACATTTATTTTTATCTGTAGTTGTAAATTATTTATTATCCTTGCTACATAATATTATATGTTTCAAGTATAGCATGGTTTTGCTGTTGAACAATATTTAGGCGATTTCTTGTTATAAAATATTACTAATAACATTATAATAACCTTGTATGTGTGTTTTGGCTAATCTATGTTTTTGTTTTGTTGTGTGTACATATCTCTGTGAGCAGAATTGCTGGGTAATCCAATCTGCTGAATAATCTCCAAAAGAGATGTATAAATTTACACTCTCCCCAAACTATCCCAAGTTACTGTTCTTATGGAGTGAGAAAAAGAGGAAGAAAGAAAAAGAGCTCTGCAATTTCCATAGCAAATATTTCAGCTTAAGAAATTAGAGGACATGTAGGTGCCTGAGGTTCATTTATGACAGAAAATTGAGTCAGGATAAGAAACTTTGCCAAAGAGAAGTCTCAAAGGGGCTAGGGAGATAGCTCAGTAGAATAAGTGCTTGCCTGGTAAATGCAAGGACCTGAGTTCAATCCCCAGGGGGAGATAAATAGATAGAGAGAGAGAGGGAGAGAGAGAGAGAGAGAAAGAGAGAGAGAGAGAGAGAGAGAGAGAGCGAGAGAGAGAAGCTATAAAGTTTCTAATAGTTTTGGACAGAGGAAAGAATTTAAGTCCAGCCATACTATGTATCCTAGGAAATGCAGAAAACTAAACAAGCCTTTTATTCAGTAACGTAAAATTACAAAAGGAAATCAAGGCATAGGCATACTCTCCATTTTGGTTTTGAAAATTATTGTGTGCTTCATTCATAACATCTCTTAAAAGCTCCTTTGTATTTATGACACCAGGTGTGATTACTGTCATTCATCACTTCTCAATTCATGGCAGGAAATATTAGGCTTAGAAATAACCATCATTGAGTATGTGGACAACCATGGGAGAACCTCTCAACACAGACAGCTCAGAAAGGGAATCCTGCATATGAGAAGAACTAAATTTTAGACACTTGATTAAGAAATAGTTTAGTTACAGTGTTGGTTTTCCAGGTATGTTAAAAAGAGACAAACTTCTGAATTCCAAATCAGGTTTTATTTTGCGTCATGACTTGTGTCTAGTTGTCTTCCTAAAGCCTCATGCACTCATGGGGCAGCTTGTAGAGGTTGTGATTAATTTATGATGCAATGCTAGGATTATGGGTGTCAATGCTGCTGGGATTATAGGTGTGAGTGCTACACCTGCTCTGGGTCAGATGATATGTTTGCAATGTAAAAAAGGGAGAGGGGCTTGCTCTTTGCTACTGCCCCTGCTCCTCTATTTTTGCTCTTGCTATTTGCCATTTTTCAGTGCCATGAACTGCTGCTCTCTGCCATGAACCACTTTGCCTTTGAGTCAGCTAATTATGGACTAAAATCTCCACAAACTGTGATTTAAATAAATCTTTCTGTCCTTAATTTTGGGTGTTGGGTATTTCCATCACAGCAATGAGAGAAAAGTGACTAAGACATTTTGTTTTGCTCATTGGTTCATCAATTAACCAGCAAAATGCTCTTTTAATATTAACAATGTCCCAAGCATGATGTAAAATAGTGGGGGCTAAAATAGAAGTTCAATAGATTTTATCTATCAGTGGAACGTATAACCTGTCAATAACTTCTGTAATAATTTTGACTGAATATCACATTAAGCCAGAAAATATCCCACAATCTTAGAAACTTTCCTTGTCTGTAGGATAAAATACATAACACTCACAGCTTCAGGGGAAAACAGTTTGTTTTGCCTCATGTTTCAAACCATGGTCATCCAGTTCCAAAGAAGAACCAGTATGGCATAGAGGCATGGCTGAGGAGAAGGCAATCATGTCATGATGCCAGAAAGTAGAATGAGGCCGGTGAAATAGCTCAGCAGATTAAAGGACCTGCAAGCAGGCTCAAGGGGCAGGGGTTCAATCCCCAGAATGCCATGTTGGCCCTACCCCCAGGGCATGCTGAGCCAGCAATTGAGATTGGAAGTGATGGCTTGTGCCTGTAATCCCAGCTCTTGGGAGACTTCAAACAGGGGGATCACTACAAGTCTGATCTAGTAGTGAAACTATGAACACCATGTAGACCCTTCCCTAAGATAAGAAAGAAAGAAAGGAAGGAAGGAAGGAAGGAAGGAAGGAAGGAAGAAAGAAAGAAAGAAAGATGGAGAAAAGAAGAGCCTGGAGGGTGAAATTTCCTTCTAGGCCATGCCCAGGACCCAGATCTTCACACAAGGGTTCACTTTCTAACAGCAAGTCATATATCTCAATTCCATAACACAATCACCTTTTTGAAAGCCAACTTTGTGCACGTAAAACTCTAATGAGACATACAGCTATAAATCCACCATCCAAGATGGTTTCACTATGTTGAATTCTTGGAATAAAAATAAACTTCTAGATTATAAGGCTCAACTCTTAGTTTCCTTTGTAATGATTATGTTATTTTTAAAGACTGGATCAATACTGTGAAATTAGCACATGCTGTTCCTGGAATAATGCCACATAACCACCTCTGTTTATGTCCCCATTAAGTGACATAGTTATCTTCTTTAGGTCACCTTACATGGTTACTTTAAGTACTAGCTAATGTAATTTAACTCAGAGCAGTTTAATAGAGCAGTTTAGTGTAAGGCAAGCATCATTGATGCTACTGATTATGATGAATATTACTGAATATAAAGTGATAAATTTAACACCTTCTATATTCACAACTTACTCACCAATATGAAAGAACCAAGGCTTGTTTTAGTTGCTTTAATTTTATACATTCTATATTATTAAACTTCATTATAATTGCATAAAATGGATGGTCGATAAAAAGATTGAATGCCCTACCTCCACAGATATGGATATTTATGTTCACATGGGTTCAGACGTACACTAGATGTCCTACAGTAACACAAGATGATGGCTTAAACTAATTAGTAATGCAAAAGAAACTTGTAAGATAAATGAAATTAAACAAGAAAAATATTCTAGAAATGGGTAGTATTTTAGAACAATTATGGATTAGAATTGCCTTAGTCCACTACATTTACAGTTTTACAACCAGGGCAAAGGAAGTGATATATCAAAATAACCCTACTGTGTACAGTTGGTATTTGTTTTACAGGATCATAATGTGATTGCTTTTGGTCTGAGATTAGCTGACTTTTTGACTGCTCTGACTGGCTGAAATTCAGTTGCTTGAATAAAAAGATATAGTTCTAATTTACAACTCATTAGCGTATTAAACTAGGACAAAATTTATCATGTGCAGATTATGCTTTGCACCATAATTTATCACACAAGTAAAGAGACAGGTTTAGGACAAACTTAACTCAGTGTAATAACAATGTCAAGCATAAAGAGTAATAAGAGACTAGTTTAATCATAGTAACAAAACTTGTCATTATATTAGCTACAGATAATGAGTAAGCAAATCACTTTTGAGGCATAGGCAGAATTCTTAAATTGTAGTAATTTTGTAGTCTGTGACATATGGTAAAGTTAGAATAAAAATAATACATGATGGAAAATCTCAAGACTAGCGCGAGGAAGGAAAGGACCAAGTCATAATTGTAAGTATCTCAAAGTTATTTAATGTCTTAAGTCAATCATCTATTGGTGAGTATAGTTCCATTCGGCCCCACATATATAGTATCCTATCCATGAAAATGTATATAAAAATCTATATCTGTTAGTAAGTGCATTTGTCCTTGTCTCTCCAGTAGAACAAGAGTGCTATAAATTGAGACCTTCTGTCTATGATCCTCTTTACTTGAAATTCAGCCCTAAGCTCATATCAAGCTAAGCTGACACAGACCGGGGGACCAGGACTATTATTAACCCCAGGACTCAGGCATTACAGTCCTTTTGCCCCATCTTAAGTGTGTGAACCTATCTTCTTTACTTTGGCCTCTGTATAGTCAACTTTTCCACTTGCTGAGACATAACATCCAACACCAACAACTTTAAAAAAAGACCAGAAGTTTAATTTGCTCATGGTTTTAGGTCCTGATCTGTTGGCTCCAAGGCAGAAGCATCATAATGTAAGGGCATTGCACAGAGGAGCTTCTTTGTTCATTGAAACAGGGAGGTAGAGCAGAAGAGTGTCAGAGCAGAAGGTGTGAAGGAATACCTACAAATCCCTAAACAGCACACCCCTTCATCCCACCCATAAACTTAGAAATGGGCTCCATCAATCCCTTGGTAGGATCTCAGAACCAATCAACTTCAAATTCTATCTTAAGTGTGATACCCTCCTTGCTGTGTGTTCTTAATTGTTATGATAAATTGTGTGATTTCACATGTTGAGAAACCTTTGGCTCCTTGCCTCTGGAAGAACCTACATGGTACTTAGAGGTTACTGTGCCATGAAGGAACTACTCCACATGCCAATATGCAAATAACTCACTGATCAAATGATATCAATGACAAAAAAGGGAGTAACTATGACAACTTTCATCAGGAAAGCAGCCGGTAAACTTAAAGCGGTAACAACACAATATGAAACCTTGAACTCAAATCTTGGGAAACCTTCTTGTATAAGACTGATTACAAGTTTCACAAACTCACCCAGTTTTCTCTTCAAGGTGATCACTTATGTTCAGATTATGAAACCACCAAAAACATTCTCAGGTATTCCAGTGAGCAGAATGACAATAAACACTTGAATTTCACAGAGCGCATTCACTCCTTATTTTTTTTAATGGCTGGCTCAGCCTGCCATGGGGGTGGGGCTGGTGCAGTATGTGGTGCTGGGGATTGAACCATGGTCCCTGTGGTTGTCTACACTTGCCTAAGCAGAGCACATTCAGTCTGTGAAAGATTTTTGGATAACTGCTTTCTGTTTTTGTGAGACTAAAGATAACACATTTAATGAAAATGAAATGGAAACCCAGTATGTTTTCCCCCTTGAAAATAAAATGATTCAAACTGATGAAGAGAAGAAAGAATACAATCTTAAAGGTATTTGCAATGTCCTTTTGAGCTTACTTAACAATATGGAAGATTATAGTTTTATTACAGAATCAAAATGAAAATAGTAACTTCTGTTTATCTGTTCCCAACTTTTTCTTATCTAATCCTGATTTTCATATTAGAACTTGTAGCTTAAAAAATTTATATTCTTTAAAGTTGCTTTACATGAAATCTCTCACATTTAGAGAAAGTAGTTTAATGACCAATATAGCCAAAGCCAAGAGTTAGTTAAGTTTAATATTTTGTCATTCTTCAAATTGACTGAAACATTTTAAAATAAATTTATACACTTCATTATATTTCTTCCCAAAATGCTTCTCTTTATGGCCTGAAAGTCATGCTCCCACATAACTGTAATATCATTATAATATTTAACAAAATTAACTATTTCTTAATTTTAGCTAATATTTAATCTATATTCACGTTTTTCTACAATTGTGTGTCTCCTGCAGCAGGTTCGTTTGAATGAGGATTACATAATCCACTTATTTATGGGGCCTCTAAAGCCTGTTAATCTACAACAGCTGTCACATGCTCTTTCCATTATAACATCCTTGGCCAATTATCCTTAGAATGACTCACCTTCTAAAAGTATCCTTTTCCCTATGGTGGTTTGTTTAATTTGCTCTGTCCTCTGTATTTTCTACTAACTAGAAATAAAATCAATATGTCTTTGTTATTTTCAAGTTAAATATTTTCTGTTAAAAATTCAACAGACATATGCGATATATTTTTATTGTACCCTCGTAGAAAGCACATAGGTCTAGATTTAATCTTTATATTTAGTTTTCTGAAGTTAATCGTTAATAGTTGAAATATTACTTTCAAATACTTTTGTCCAAGCCTGAAGAAAAGAGCTTTCTGTTTTTCTTTTTTCTATTTTAATAATTGTAATGAGAAAGACATAATGATGAAATAGTTTCAAAACACATTAGTAGGACAGTTACAATAATTAATACATTGCATATTATAATATGTTGTCAATATATTATAATATAGTAGTTGTCATCATAATAGTTGTTGAAAGATGCAGACATGAAAAAATTTTCTTAATACTATTAGTACAAAATTTTCTTCTCATTGACCTAAGAGAAGTAGCTATATACATAGTCCAATAGGTCATAATGGTACTGAGTTGTCAGCAGAACTGGCAATGTCAGAACCTGTTGACTTGAGCCTTTTACAGCTCAGAATATCAATATGGCTTTGCTTTTTATACCTCATGGTTAGGCTTTTCTCCTGAATGGCTAAGACCTAGGTAAAGCAACACTTACATAACCACAAATGTAACTTTTGAACCAGACAAGATCAGTCAAATCCCCTCAGGATTTACCTTGTAACCATGTACAGCATTTTGTAGATCTTTTGTCAATGTCAAACTCTGGATGGGTCATGGCCATTGCTTGACCACTTTGCTCTCTGTGAAAGCCTGAGAAAATGTTTTCTCTCTAGGTGACTCTCCTTAAGCACACTATATATAATCAGTCCCATTTCTCTGCAAATTTGGGAAACCACTCCGAAAATTTGGGAAACCACTAAGATAGAGGCTATTACAGTACAAATTCTCTTATGTCCAGAGTCCTCACTGACATGAAAGGCTAAGGCCAAAATACTGGCTATCCTTGGGGCCTGGCAGGATGGTTCAGTGGTCTAAAGTGCCTGCTTAGGAAAGCATAGGTGGCTGCAAGGACCGCGGTTCAACCCCCGCCACCACATGCTGCACCATCCCTGCTCTCAGGGTAGGCTTAGCCGGCCATAAAAACAAATAAATAAACAAACAGAAGTTCTGAAACAAGAAAAAAAAATAATTCTTTAAAAGAAATATTGGCTATCCTTGTAGCCCTTCCTTTTCTCTAGTAGTTGTTCTGCAAACTTAAGTTGTTAACCCTCCAGAAGAAAAGCTTAATGATATTACACTATAGCATAGGCAATTGAACTTAGCATCACTAACTTTTTGAATGTCAAACAACTTAGACATAACATGGAGATGATATTTTCCCTCAATCATTGACAATTTCATAAATGCCTGTAGAATGTGAAACAAAACAATTACACGTTTTTTACACAGAAATTTGGAGATCTATTCATATACAATGTTGTAGCAGGACAATCCTATGGATTTTTTTAACTTGTCTCTTATTCTCTTTTATTACCTTTTATTTTTTTAAACAAACAATTGCTTGAGTGAGAGTATAGCATTAATTTATATGACATTAGAGGTAGTATGTATTTACATACTTAATTAATTAATTTCTTTATTGGCAGCACAGAGATTGATAAGTAGTTTGTATTTAGAAGACCAGAATGATAGGTATTCCAAACATGGTTTTAGTATTACACATTGCTAACCTCAGTGTACTTGTTTAGTTCACATATATCAGCATATAAAGTTACTCAGGGTGAGAATTATACCCATTAACTGATAGTTTCTAACTCCTGATGGAGATTCTTAACAGTATTAGCTTAAACATCTTGTTCACATAAATGTATGGTTGAGAACCTGCCATTTCTTAACTTTTCCTCTTGTTCACCACTGTTTAATCCTCAAGTTCTCATTTTCCACTTAACTGTGTTATAATTTTCCATTTTTGTTTCTTCTCTTCAGTTCTTACACTAGGGACACAATAAGGTATTTACAAATGTGGGTCTGGTTTATTTCACTTAGTATATCTTCCAGTTCCATCCAACTATATATTAAGACTTTGAGATTGATATATTTATAGCTGAGTGAGACACCATGGTATGAAAACAGCACATGTTTTAAACTGTTCTTCATGTGATGGGCATTTTGGTTGTTTCCAAGACATGGCTATCACAAATTGTGCTGCTATAAACGTAGATGCACAAATATCACTATGATATGTTTTCAGTTCTTCTGAGAAAATTCCCAGTAGAAGGATAGCTGCACTGAATAGGATTTCCAGTACCAGGTTTTTAAGGAGTCTTCATGCTTATTTCCATAGTGGTTGCACCAGTCTACATTCACATCAACAGTGCAGAAGGATTCCTTGTCAATATCATGCTGATTTATCACAGTAGCTTTGTAGTATAATTTCACATCAGGAATTGTAATGCCTGTTGTCTTGTCTTTATTTGCCAGGATTGCCTTTGTCATTCTAGGTAATTTCTGGTTCAGAATACATTTTAGGAATGATTTTTTTCCAGGTTTGGGAGGTATATTGGTCATATTCAATGAGTATAACAATCTTGGGAGTATGGCCATCTTCACAATGTTGGTTCCTCCCATCCAGGAGCAGGAAATATCTTTCCATTTTCTTAAATCCTATAGGATCCCTTTTTTCAGATTACTGTAATTATTACTGAATAGATCTTTTACTTCTTTAGTTGGGTTAATTCCTACGTATCTCATTTTCCATCGTGCTATTATAAAAGTTATTGTTTCTCTAATTTCTCTCTCAATGTGTTTGTTATCTGTGTAGAGGAATGCTATTGACTTTTTGTATTGAATTTGTGCCCTGCTATGCTACTGAATTTGAATATTAATTCTAGTAGCTTCACAGTGGAGTTTTTTGGGTCTTCAATGTGCAGTATCATATCATCTGTAAATAATGATAGTTTAACTTGTACTTTATCTATTCTTATTCCTTTTCTTTCTCTCTCTTCTCTAATGGCTATAGCTAATGATTCCAGAACTAATAGAAGTGGTGATAGAGGACATATTTGTCTTTATGCCATATCTGAGAGTAAAAGAGTTCAGTTTTCCCCATTTAGAATTATGTTATCCATTGAATTTCCATAGATTGCTTTTATCAGATTGAGGTAGAGGCCATCAATTCCGATTTTCTGTAGGATGCTGTACTTGAATGAGTGTCAGACTTTGTCAAAAGCCTTTTCTGCATCAATCGAGATGACCTTGTAGTTTCTGAATTTGGCTCTATTGATATTATATATTATATTTATATATTTCCATATGTTGAGCCATCCTAGCATTCTTGTGATAATACTGTCTGGCCATGCTGTATAATCTTCTGGATGATTTTCTCTATTGTATTTGCAAGGATTTCATTGAGAATTACTGTATCTGTGTTCATGAGGGAGACTAGCCTGTAGTTTTCTTTTTTAGTTGCGTATTTCTCTGGTTTTGGTATCAGTATAATACTTGCTTCCAGGAATAATTTAGGGAGGATTGTTTCCTTTTCTTTTTAATTGAAGAGTTTGGGCAGCTTTGGAATTATATCTTCTGTAAATTTCTTGTAAAATACTTCTCTCCATTCATCAGGAGTTGGACTTCTCTTGGTCTAAGTTTTTGCTTACATTTTGTATTCATTGGCTGTTATTGAGTTATTGAGAGTTCTTATATATTCTTGATTCAATTTTGGTAACTTATACTTTGCTAGGAATCTGTCCATTTATTTTGTGTTTTCAATTCTGTGAGAATAAAGATTCTCAAATCAGCAATTGATAATTTTCTGAATCTACACAGGGTCTGTGGTAATTTTGCCCTTTTCAATCCTTATTGCTTGAATTCGAGTTTTTTCTTTCCACTTTTTGGTGAGCTTAACCAGAGGCTTATCAATTTTATTTAATCTTTCAAAGAACCAGCTTTTTGATTCATTAATTGTATTGTTTTCTTCATCTTGAGTGAGTGAATTTCTGTTCTAATTTTTATAATTTCCTCTCGCCTTTGGGATTTGAGTTTTGTTTGCTCTTCTTTTTCTAGACGTTTAAGGTCTAACATTAGAGTATTTGTTTGTTCCCGTTCTATTTTCCTAATGTGTGAATTCACAGCTATAATTTCCCTCTAAGAACTGCTTTTGTTGCATCCCATAAATATCAATAAGTTGTGCTTTATTTTTCATTGAATTCTAAATGTTTTTGAATCTCATCTTTAATTTAATTTGTAACCCATTGGTTGTTGAGAAAGGTGTTGTTTAATATCCATGTATTTCTGAGTGTTTTGTGGCTTCTTTTGTCATTTATTTCCTGTTTCACAGCACTGTGGTCAGATAATATACATGTGGTAGTTTCTGCTTTCCTGTACATACTTAAGTGTGATCTATAGACTAGCATGTGGTCTATTTTAGAAAATGCTAGATATGTAGTTTAAAAATGTGTTTTCAGAAGTGGTTTGCTGGAGTACTGTACATGTCCACTAAGATCATGTGTTGCAAGCTCTGTTTCAGTTTGCTAGCTCTTTCCTTTTTTTGTGTGTGCTTGGCCTATCTTTTTGTTATATTGGGGTGATAAGTTCTCCTGTTAAGACTGTGGTATTGGATATTAGACTTTTCATGTCCATTTAATTCTGTCTTATATAGTTGGGTGCATACGTATTTATGAGTGTTACCTCTTCCTCTTGTATTTTTCCCCTAACCAGTATGTAGTGGTCTTCTTTATTTCACTTGATCAATCTTGGTTTGAAGGTCAGATGGTTTGCAAACATCACTGCTACACCTTTTTCTGAAATGCTGGGGCATGTAATATTGCTTTCTATCCTTTGACTTTCAGCCTATGAGTTTCTTTATGAGTTAAGTGTATTTCTTGTATATAGCATACTCTCGGATTTTGCTTCCTAATCCACTGTGCCAGTCTATTTCTTTTAATTGGTAAATGAGTCCTTTTATACTAATGGTTATAATCCAAATGTGTTGACTTATGCTTGATATGTTATTTACCTGATTTTGTTTATACCTTTATCTCCTGTGTTTAATTGTTTGACTTATTTAGTGGGTTCTTTCTGTTCTCATTTGTGGAATTTGGGTCATTTTGTTCCCTCTCTTGAATATCTCTTAGTAATCTGTGTAGGGTTAGCTTAATCATCATGAAATTCTTTAGTTGTTTTTTGTCATGGAAGTATTTTACTTCTCCATCGAACTTGAAAGAGTTTTGTCAGCTATAGCATTCTGGGCAGGAATTTGTTTTCATGGAGGACTTGAAATAATCTGCTCCATGTTCTTAACTTCTTCATGATTCATTAAGAGATATCTGCCATTATTCTGAGGGCTTTTCCTTTAAAAAATAATTTGTTTCTTTTCTCTGGCAGTTCTTCGTATTGTGTTCTTGTGCTAGATTTCTGGGATCTTGACTGCATGTTTGGGTGTGTTTTTAATTGGGTTGATATTATTTGGAGTTCTGTGTGCTTCAGTTGCCTGAAAGCCAAAATGTTTTCCCACATATGGGAGGTTTTTGGCTACTGCTTTTGCCCATATTCTTTTTATATCATTTTCATCAATTCTTTCTTTCTCACTGATCTCATTGATCAGTATTATATTTTTCATCTTTGTGTCATCTTGGAGATGCTGAACTATTTTTTCCTGCATCCTCGTTGTTTTTAAGAGATCCTTTCTTACCTTTTCACTAGGTGCAACAGTATCTTCAAGATCTGAAACTCTATCTTCACTTTCATTCAAAGGGTTTTGCCAGCTTATGATTGAGATTTTAGGTTCTTGTATATCACTTTGAATTTGCTTCATGTGATCTATTTCATTCTTATATTGCTCATTCAGGGATGCCATCATTTTCTAGTCTTCCCTAATTTTTAAATCAGTGTCTTCATTAGAAGTAGTTATTAATTCTTTCATTTTAGTTATCCTTTCTTTTTCCCTTCAGAGAATATTTCTGGTGTGATTTCCTCTTTGCCTTTCTCCAGTTGTTTCTTTACTTTAGACACTATTAGTTCAAATATTTTTTTACTTCAGAGATTTCTCTCTCTCTCTCTCTCTCTCTCTCTCTCTCTCTCTCTCTCTCTCTCTCTCTCTCTTTCTTTCTTTCCTTCTTCTTTTTTTGGTACTGGAAATTGTACTCAGCTCCTGTGCTTTCCAGGCAAGTGCTTATTCTATTGAGCTATCTCCTTGCCCCCTCAGAGGTTATTTCTATCTGATTTTATCTACATATTTCTGCATTTGTTTCTTTACTTCAGACGTTATTAATTCAGAGATTTCAGCTGTGTGAGTCACCGTTTCTTCTATGCTAGTGTCTCCTGCATTTGCTCTGGGTGGGCTCAGGGCCTTAAACTGCATTTTCCTCCTTTCTTTTGTCATTTTGTATAACACTGTCCTCTGACCTTTTTTGACAGTTTGGATGCACTTACGCCCTTAAAACCTACTGAAGTACTTACCCAAGTGAGATTATATGGTTAAAGCAGTTATAGTTTTTTATTTACCAAACTACTGTTAGGAACACCAATAATAGGTAGTGATAATTACCAGTTGACAAACTTTTGTACGTCATGGGTTTGTATTTAAAAAGTAAGAGCAAACATTATGTCTGTGTAGCTAAGCAGATACTAAGTTGGAAATCTATATTTAATTTACTTCCCCTAGTTTCTGTCTGACCTTCTCCCCTTGATGTACCCTGGTTCTTCCAGGCAGACTAGTTCACCCAGTTACCTGTTGCCTCCTCTGTAGATCAAGAGAAAAAGACAGAAGACACTCTCGTAGATCTGGGTCTAGCTAAATGTTTCGGCTTACTGGTTCTGGGTCTACCAATTTTGAATTCAGACGGATCTGCCTGACTGGGTCTGATTGCTGTGCTCAACTTCTTCCTGCTGTTACCAGTTGAAGTAGGCAAGCTGTGCCCCTCTGGCAAGATATCCAGTTTTTGGATTAGCTGGATGGGTCTGCCCCCAGCCTCTCTGCCTGGAGTTTTACTGCAGGGTTCCAGAGGAGGCCTGTCTGATGTAGGAAGTTCCAGAGAATGTGTGTGGAAGTTCCCATACTTGCAGGCTCTGGGGTCTGACTGGGGAGGTTCTGGTCTCAGCAAGCAGTTGTCAGGTGTTACATTCAAAATGATGAAATTATTTTTACCTTTAACCAACCTGTCTTGCTAGTGAATATTGATCATGTACCAAATCATAGCATCACAGACTATCCTGTAAAAAAAATGCACCTTTCAGAGGGTCTTGTACATACATGCTTTATTTGAAAAAATATATAATTGTTAGAGGGAATAATTAGACTCTAATTTTTGCTAAAAGGAAATTCCATCTGCAATGTGAAGAGTATTAAAGGAAAAGGCTCCCTTCCTTGCTGCCTGGATCAGTCTTTATATGTTGACCTTAGAAAAGGTTTTGTTACGGTTGAAGAAAATGTGGTATTTTTATACAATGGAATATTACTCAGCTATAAAGAATGATAAGTTTGAAGACTTCATATATAAATGGATGTATATTGAACATATACTCCTTAGTGAAATAAACCAGACCTATATGTGTAAATATCGTATAGTCTCCCTAATATAAGAACTTTAAAGAAGAAATAAAAACTTAAGGGCATAACACAGCTGAATGTGTTATGGATTACACAAGGAAGTGACTGGAGGCATATAAAGGAGAAAATATATCAGGAGCAAAACCATGCACTTATGTACACAGGACTCATAAGAAAGTGGTCCTAAGAACCTTCAAAAGGTTCATCACACTGATCATAGCACCATGTAGCACTAAAACTATGCTTGAAATACATGTCACTCTAGTATTTTTGGTGTGTGCTGCTCCCAATGTAAACTCACTTACTGTTATACTCTCTCTCAAGAGTATTATTTGAAAGTAAAAAACTGGGCCAAATACCATAGACTTGACAGGCTACAATTTTGTATTTCTTGCAGTTCCAAATATCTGTGTCAAAATTGTGTAATTGCTTATATCACATTCTATGGAGCATTATTAGAATATCAATGGTTCTCAGAAAATATCAATTTCAAGCTAAGTAAAAGATATTTGATACTCAGAAAGCTAGTGATGATAAGTTCAATTACCTATGTTATAGAATAATAGTATCACAAAGCTTTTCTGCTGGAGGGTTGAGAATGTAAGTTAACAGACCAAAAATTGGAGAAAAAGAAGGGCTACGAGGATAGCCAATATTTTGGTCCTAGCCCTTCAAGGTCAATAAAGACCCAGGATATGAGAGAACCTGTGCTGTAATATCCTATAACTCAGAGATGTCTCAAATTTTCTGGTCAAGGAGATTATGGGAACTCAGAGAAAAGGGAGAAATGAGCTATAGTGTGTCTATGGAGAGTCACCCAGAGAAAAACATTCTCTAAGGCTTGCACAGAAAGCAAACTGGCCAAGCAATGGCTGTAACTCTTCCCGAAGTCTGACACTGACAACACTTCTACAAAGCACTGTATATGGTTCCAAAGTTAATCCTGAGGGGATTTGACTTTGGAAAATACAAAAGATGAGTGTTTCGTTATACAGGTCTTGCTTTGAGTTGCCCTTGATCACCCAGCAAAAAGCTTAATTACGAGGCATGAAATGCAGAGCTGGATTGATGAGATGAGCTGTAAGAGACTTGGATCAATAGCCTCCAACATTGCAAGTTTAACGGGTGGCCCACTGCAGCTGTGGAACATTGGACTGTGGCTACATCTGCTTACTCTTAATTCAAAGAGAAATTTTTTTTTCTTTCCGTAGCAACATCAATAGGAAGGTGGGTCATGCTCACACACTGTGCTCTGTATAACTATTGTGAGGACAATATAGAATGTGTCAACTGTTAAAAAAAGAAAGAGAAACAAAATTAATGTTTATTGAAAATGTTAATGTTTAACTGTTTGATCAATTTTATTTTATTTTATTTTATTTTATTTTGTGGGACCAGGGTTCGAACTCACGACCTTGCACTTGCCCAGCAGGCACTTGTGCCTCGGAACTATCTCCCCAGCCCCTGTTTGATCAATTTTATACACCAATATCTATTAATCTAAACTGATCTGATGATGAAAATATGTAATATAACCATTGTTAAATTTCAAAGAAAATAAAAAATGGGGTTTTCTTATAATAGCGGTTTTGGTAAGGATTTTTTTTTGTTGTTTTTATTTTTTGCACCTGAATACTCATGAAAGGTCTTGTCTAAATTGCCTACTTCTGACTGCTTATTCTACTTAATAGAGGCAGTGTCATTTATTACTTTTGACATTTCATTGAAAATGGTGTTTGACCAATGGATGTGTTTGAAATGACAGCAGAACAGAATTCATTTTTGCCTTTGTTCATAGTCCTGTGTTTATTCAAACCGTCTAAATTAGTTTCTGATTTCCCTGGATTATATGCATATTTTTTTCTTCTATTTCAGTTGGAGATCACAATTCTGAACACATATCATGATGTGGGATGATGCGTAGTAGCAAAAATTTTCAAATGTCTGCTCTCTCTTCCACTAGAAACCACCTCACTACACACACATAAACACACACACACACGTGATTATTTTTTTGTAGTACTGGGGATTGAACTCAGGACTTTGCTTGCTTTCCAGCAAGTGCTTATTATACTGCGCTATCTCCCCAGCCCGTATCCTTTGATCTATTATAACAAACCAAGTAGCTAGAAATTGTGGAGCTGAAATAAGAACTAGAAAAGCCAAAGCTATAAGGAAATGAGAAACTTGAAGCTGGAAAAGATGGTATTCAGAAAGGAGAAAGGTGTAAGACTTCATGAGAGTCCAAGGGTTAGAACCAACAAATACTTTAGGAACAACGAAAATAGTCTCATTTTTCTCAGTATTAGAGAGCATTCACTCTTATGCAGTTTTTCAGGTCTTGTACCACTTCCTTTGAAATATGAGTTTTTCCTCCTCAACTTTATTTATTTATTCATTTATTTGCATTTTCGTGAAGGTTCAACAGGGTTCATATTATTTACATATAATGTTAGATTACATTGGATCAATGGTCTCTGTTGCTTCCAAGAAAGCTTATGATAATGTAATATGGCTAGATTAATACTTCTTGCTTTTATAATCAGGATAATGGTAGCAAATGAAACATTTATCTTTTCTCTCTCTGTATACCTCTTTTGTTAATTAAGCCTGAAGGATTTTCTTTCTTTTTTTTTTTTTTCCGCCATGAATGAGTTTTGTCAGGAATTGTTGTGCTTCCCTGTAGCATTTGCTTTAGTTTTAATCTAGGGTCACCATGGGTTGTGAAGTTGATAAAGCTTGAGGTTTTCTTTTAATACGAAGAAATCATATAAATAAATGTGAAGCCCACATAGAATAAGAGCCAAGGAGTTTGTAATAGGTAATTTTACACTAAACGTATTTCTAGATCCATTTTTCAAAATTATCTTTGTTCATTCTCTTCATTTTCTCTTTCACACTTACATTTATATTATACGATGTTATCTTATTTCTCAACTTTTAAAATAAGCATATGAATTCCTATGCAACCTGCTCTGATGTGGATATGTTCTGTCCCCTTTGAACTCATATTTTACAAAATATGAAATTTGGTTCCTGACACAACAGTATTAAAATGTGGTGGGATTTTAAATGTTATTAGGTGAGTAAGAGAGATTAATGTAGTTCTCACCAGGCAGAATTAGTTACTTTTGGAGAGCATTGCTAGAAAATAAGCCCAGCCATACTTGCTTTTCTCTCTTTCACATCTGGCCAGATCTTGCCCTTCTTCTTTTCTACTATGTTATGACAGGGCACTTGTCTGAGGTGGTCAACCAACACTGAAATGTCAGCCTCTAGAACTATTACTTAAATAAGATGTTTTTTCATTATGAATTAGGCATTCTCAGATGTTTATTTACAGCAACAGAAAATAAGCAAAGACACCACTCAGTAATGTAGCATGAAAGAATGCATCAAAAATGCTCCATGAGGGCCAGGGAGATGGCTCAGGGGTCTAAAGTGCCTGGTTAGGCAAACTTAGGCAACCACAGGGACCGTGGTTTGATACCCGGCACCACATGCTGCACCAGCCCCACCCCTGGACAAGCTGAGCGAGACATAGCATTAAACAAAATGCACCATGAAGGGTTGGCAAGATAGCTCACTAGACTAAGCACCTGCTTAGACAAGCTCAGAGATCACATTTCAATTCATAGCACAACACACCATGCGAGTCTGATCCCGGGAGATGCTGAGTGGGTTGCTGAGATGAGGTGTGGTGGTGCATGCCTGTAATCCCAGTGCTGGAAAGGCAGAAAACAGGAGGAGGAGTGGGAGTCCAAACTGTGTAGTGAAACCTAGTACCAAATATATAAAAATAATATTCCATGATTATCTGCTTAAATTCTTCGAACATAATAAGCAGTGAAAACCCAACAGATTAGGTTCATCTTTACCTATTCTTATTCTTTTTATTTCTCTTTTTTTGTAATGGCCATAGTTAATAATTCCAGAACTATATTGAATAGGAGTGGTGATAGAGGATATCCTTGTCTTGTACGAGATCTGAGAGTAAAAGATTTCAGTTTTCCCCATTCAGAAATATGTTAGCTATTGGATTGTCATACATGGATTTTATCAAATTGAGGTAGAGGCCATCTATTCCAATTTTCTGTAGAACTTTGAGCATAAATGAGACTTGGACTATGTCAAAAGCCTTTTCTGCATCAAATGAGATCATGTGATTTTTGCATTTGGCTCTACTGATATAGTGTGTTACATTTGTAGATTTGCATATGGTGAACAATCCTCTTATCCCTGAGATGAATCCTACCTACTCATAGTGTACAATCTTAATGATTAAGTATATTCTATTTGGCCTGTAGTTCTCCTTTTCAGTGGCATTCTTCTCAGCTGCAGCAAGAAGAAAGCAAGCATAGCATCCAGACCCAGCCAGGCACATCTGGATAGGATCATGTTTGATGGATCCGGACCCAAATTTCAATAGGCACTAACAACATAGCTTCACCAGAGTGCAGAAGTCATACAAAATGACAAAGAGAAGGAGCAAGTGCAATCTGCGGTCCCAAGCCCACCAGAACACATATAGGGGACATTACCATGCAGAAAAAAGAAATCATACAGCCAAAATCTCTGAATTGGTAGCATCTGAGGTAGACAGACAAGTAAAGGAATGTATAGAGGAACTCAGATTAGAGATAACATCTCAAGTAAAAAAAAATGAATAAATAGAATCTTAAGTGGAAAAACGACTGCAGAAAAGTATAGAGGAAATCAGACCAGACATAACCACTGAAGAAAAAAAAAGGCATCTCTAAATTCATAGCATCTAAAGTAGGGAAAAACCTGCAGAAAGTTAGAGAGGATGTCAGAGCAGAAACAATCTCTGCAGTAGAGAAAGAAAGGGTAATTATGATGAAAAACTTAAATGCTACCTAAAAAAAACCCAGAGAAGCATAAAAAAATGATGGATTTCCTGAATGAGCAATATAGGAAAGAGATAGATCGCTTGAACCAGTTTCAAAGACGTATATAAGAAAATAAAACCTCAATCACAAGTTGTCAACACTAAATGAACAAAAGTGAAGGTTAAGTTTCAGATCTTGAAAACACTGTTGCAGCTAGTGAAAAGGTAAGGAAGGATCTCTAAAAACAACTAGGAAGCAGGAAAAAATAAGTCAATATCTTCAAGATGATGCTAAAATGAACATGAGATTAATAGGAATCAATAAGAAGGAGTCAACACAAAGGTTATAAAACAACATGGGCAGAAGTCATAGCAGAAAACTTTCCAAATATGAGAAAATAATCTGAGATTCAGAGAACTGAAGCATACAGAACTCCAAATAACACCAACCCAACTATAAACACACCCAGACATGTAATAGTCAAGATCCCAGAAATCCAGTGGAGGAATAATATACTAAAAGCTGCTAGAGAAAAGAAACAGATTATAGTTCAAAGAAAACTCATCAGAAAATGGCAGATTTCTCTTTCCGAACCATGAAGTTAAGAAGAAGAGCATGGAGCAGACTGCTTCAAATCCTCCATGAAAACAAATTCCAGCCCAGACTGCTATACCCTGCAAAACTCTCTTCCAAGTATTTTGCAGAAGTGAAACACTTACACGACAAAGAACAACTAGAGTTTCATAATGTCAAAGATAACCCGGGCCTGGCGGGATGGCTCAGTGGTCTAGAGCGCCTGCTTGGGAAAGCTTGGGCGGCTTCAGGGACTGCAGTTCGATCCCTGGCACCGTATGCTGTGCCAGCACTGCCCTTGGGACGGGCTGGGCCGGCCATGAAAATGAGTGAATGAACAGGGGTTCTAAAACAAGAAAAAAAAAAAAAAAAAGATAACCCGACACAGACTACTAAAAGATATATTATCGAGGAACCAAAATGACCCAAACTCTTGAGAACAGAAAGAACCCACCGAATAGGCCAACCAATTAAACACAGGAGAAAAAGGGGTAAACAGGTAAATAAGAGACATGTCAATCATAAGTAAACACGTTACATTATACCCATCAATGTAAATAGACTCAATTATCCAACTAAAAAAAAAATAGACTGGCAAAACTGATAAGGAAGCAAAATCCAACAATATACTGTATACAAGAAACACACTTAATTCATAAAAAAACTCAAGGACTAAAACGTAAAGGATGGAAAATAATACTACATGCCCCTGTCCTCAATAAAAAGCAGGGCTAACAATCCTGATTGCAGACAGTGTAAACTTCAAACCAAGATTGATCAAACCAAATAAACAAAGCCGCTACATACTGGTTACAGGAAAAATTCAAGATGAAGAGGTGACACTGATAAATGTATTTGCACTCAACATGGGAGCACCAAGATATTTAAGACAAATCTTAGTAGACATGGAAAATCTACTATCCAATATCAAAATCTTAACAGGAGACTTTAAAGCTCCTTAATCCTAAAAAGATAGGTCAAACCGACAAAAAGTTAGCAAAGGAGTTGCACAACTGAACGACACCTTGGCACAACTGGACTTGGTGGGCATCACAGACTGCTGCACCCAATCACTTCTGAGTACATATTTTTTTCAGCTGCACATGAAATATTTTTTCAACACAGACGACATACTAGTGCATAGGTCATGCTTAAGTATATGCAAGAAAACAGAAATATCTTATGCATATTATATGACCACCGTGCAATGAAACTCAAAATGAATGGGAAAAGAAACCAAAAGAACCCCAGAAATACATGGAAATTAAATAACAGCCTTCTGGGCAACCAGTGGGATACAGATGAAATTAAACAATATCTACAGCTTAATAAAAATGCAAGCACAACCTAACAGAATTTATGGGAGGCAATGAAAACAGTTATTAGAGGGAAATTTATAGCTCTGAACTCACTCATTAAGAAAACAGAATGGAACAAATGCTGTCATGGACCACCTAAACTGACCAGAAAAGGAAGAGCAAATAAAAGCAGAAGTCCAAAGAGAGGAGGAAATTATAAAGGTTAGATTAGAAATTAATTCAATCGAGACAAAGAAAACAATACAAAGTATTCAAGAATCAGTAACCTGGTTCTTTGAAAAATTACCTAAAAGTGATAAGGCCCAATCTAACCTCATGAAAAAAATGAAAGAAAAAACTCAAGTTCAAGCAATAGGGAATGAAAAGAGTGAAATTATTACAGATCCAGCAGAGATTCAGAGGATCATTAATAGCTACTTTGAGAATCATTACTCTCATGGATTGAAGATCCAGATGAAATGGACATGTTCATAGAAAGGTACAAATTACAAAACTAAATCAAGAAGAGATAAAAACCCTCAGTAACCCAATAACAGTCAATGAAATACAATACATTAAAAAAAAAAAAAAAAAAAAAAAAAAAAAAAAAAAAAAAAAAAAAAAAAAAAAAAAAAAAAAAAAAAAAAAAAAAAAAAAAACTACTGACAAAGAGTAGTCCAGGACCTGATGGATTCACCATTCAATAGTACAAGAAATTTATGGGTGACATAAGCCAAATTCTCCTCAAACTCAATGAAATTGAAAAGGAAAAAATCCTCCCCAAATCATTCTTAGAGACAAGTGTTACACTGATAGCAAAACCAGAGAGAGATGCAACTAAAAAAGAGAACTACAGACCAATTTCCCTCATGAGCATAGGCACCAAAATCCTCAATAAAATCCTCACCACCGGAATACAGAAAATAATCAAGAAGATTACACACCATGAACAGGTAGGATTTATCCCAGGGATGCAAGGATGTTTCAATATATGCAAATCCATGAAGGTAGTACACTATATGAATACAGCCAAAGCCAGAAATCACTTTACTGTCTCAATTCATGCAGAATAGGCTTTTTCCTACTCTTTTTCTTGTTCAGAGTCTGAAAGAAAATTGGAATAAGGGGCCTCTACTTCAATCTGATAAAAGCCATCTAAGACAGTCGCATAGCTAACATAATTCTAAATGGGGAAAAACGGAAGTCTTTTATGCTAAGATCTGGTACAAGGCAAGGATGTGCTCTATCACCACTCCTATCCAATATATTTCTGGAATTACTAGCTAAATCCATTACACAAGAGAGAAAAACAAAAATAATAAGAATAGGTAAAGAAGAAGTAAAACTATCATTATTTGCAAATGACATGGTAATCTACATGGAAGACACAAAATACTCCACCAAGAAGCTACTACAGTTAATATGCAAATTCAGTAGTACAGCAGGATACAAAGTCAACACACAAAAGTCAGTATCATTCATCTACACAGATAACAAACATACTGAGAGAGAAATTAGAGAAAAAATAACTTTTACAATCACACAAAAGAAAATGTAATACTTGGGAATTTACCTAACTAAAGAAGTAAAAGACCTTTCAATGAAAGCTAAAGTACTCTGAAAGAAAGAGATCCTAGAGGATTTCAGAAAATGTAAAGATATTACCTGCTCCTGGATAGGAAGCCAACTCTGAAGATGGCCATACTCCCTAAAGTGTTATATTTATTGTGATCCCTATGAAAGCACCATCAACATACTTCACAGACTTGGAGAAATCATTCCTAGAATTTATTTGGAACCAAAAAAGACTTAGAATTGGAAAGACAACCTTGGACAACAAAGACAAGGCAGGAGGCACTACAATTCCTGAACTAAATTTATACTATAAAGCTACAGTGATAAAATCTGCATGGTATTGGCAAGGAAATTGCCCTGAAGATCAATGGAATAGATTAGAAGATGCAGAAGCAAATACAAACACACTCAGGCACCTTATCTTTGACAAAGGGACCAAACGTGTTTACTAGAAGAAAGATAGCCTCTTTAACAAATGATGCTGAAAAAACTGGTTCTGTACATGCTGAAAAGTAAAAGTTGACACAAGTCTATCACCACACACTAAACTAAGGTCAAATTGGATTAAAGATCTAAATATTAAAAGAGAAACATTAATTCTCCTGTAAAAAAATGTTAGAGAAAATCTTGAAGACATCTGAGTAGACAAAGAATTCATGAACAAAAATCAAATTGCATGTTTAACAGTTGAAAGATCAACAATAGGGACTTGGTCTGTCTATGAGGGTTTTGCACCTTAAAAGAAATTACCAACAGAGTGAAAAGACAACCCACACATTTTGAAAAGATTTTAACTAATAAGTATTCCGACAAAGGTCTTCTATCTAGAATTTATAAAGAACTAAAAATCATTAGGGTCCCAATATTCAAAGACCCAATCCAGAAATAGGCATCTGACATGAACACACACTTCTCAGAGAAAGAAATTCAAGAAGCCTACAAATACACGAAGAAATGCTCAACTTCGCTAGCCATCCATGAAATGGGAATGAAAACAACACTTAGATAGTATCTTACACTGGAAAGAATGGCTTTCATAAAGAAAACAAGAAACAACAAATGTTGGGGAGGCTGTGGAAAAAAAGAAACCCTTCTCCACTGCTGGTGGCAATTCAGACTGGTGCAACCATTATGGAAAGCAGTGTGGAGACTGCTTAAAAAACTAGAACTGGAAATTCCATTCAGTCCAGCTATGCCCCTACTGGGAATTTAGCCAGAGGAAATGAAAACATATATCATATCATAGTGATATCTGTGCACATATGTTTATAGCAGCACACTTTGTAATAGCCAAATTTTGGAAACCACCAAAATGCCAAACATCTGATGAATGGTTGAAAAAGATGGGGTATTTTTATACAATGGCATATTACTCATCTATAAAGAATGCTAAGCTAGAAGGCTTCATGTATAAATGGATGTATCTTTAAGATATATTCATAAGTGAAATAAACCAGAAGTGCATATGCAAATATCACATAGTCTCCTTAGTGTAAGAACCCAAAAGAACAAATAAGGATGGAGAGACATAACACAGCTGAATGGAAATCCAGGACATAAGGATTAAACAATGAAGTGACTGCAAGCAGAAAAGATGGCTTGGCCGGGGCCAAGCCATACACTTTATATAAACAAGATGAATTAGATAATGGTCCTAGGAACCTCCAAAATGTTTTTGACACTGAGAATAGCAATGTGTTACTGTAAGAATATGCTTGAAATGCCTGTCATTCTTGTCTGTTATATGTGTGCTGATTCTGAATTTCAGTCACTGCTATACTTTCATGCAAATGGTTTGTTTACAAGAAAACAAATATGGAATTAAATGAGAGTAAGAGATTCGGCAAAATACTGAAGGATTGACAGGGTATAATTTTGCATATGCTTAGATTTCTGAATTCCTGTGTAAAAATGTGTAACTGCTTTTTAACTTTCTATACTGATTTATTAGAATATCAATGATTGATAGAAAATACCAATTCCAAGTTAAGGCTAAGATGCTTGATACTCAGAAAGACAGGGATGTTAAGCTTAAGTACCTATGTTATAGAGTAATAGTATCACTAAGTTTTTCTTCTGGAGGGTTAAGATTATAAGTTTGCACACCTAAACTGGAGAAAAAGAAGGGCTACGAGGATAGCCTATATTTTGGCCCTAGACTTTCAAGGTCAATGAGGTCTCAGGACATAAGAGAAGCTGTGCTGTAACATTCTATAACTCAGTGGTTTCTCAAATTTTCTGTTCATGGAGACTATGGGGCTACAGAGGAAAGGGATTGAAGATATACAGTGTACTTAAGGAGAGTCTACTATAGAGAAAATATTCTCTCAGGCTTTCACGGAGTGCAAATTGGTCAAGCAATGGCTGTGACTCATCCAGATGGCTGACACTGGCAACAGTTCTACAAAGCACAGTACATGATTTCAAAGTAAACCTTGGGGAGATTTGACTGACCTTGGGAGATACAATAGTTACATGTTTTATTATACAAGTCTTGTTTTAACTTTCCATTAACCACCCAGCAGAAAAGCTTAACCCTAAGGCATAAATCGTAAAGCTATATTAGTATGCTGAGCTGTAAAAGGCTTAAATCAACAGCTTCCATCATTGCCAGTTTTGTCCATAGCCCACTGTGATTACGGAACATTGGATTATGTACACAACTACTTTTTCTTAGTTCAATGAGTAGAAATATTTTTGTACCAATAATATTTAGAAAATTTATGTCTACACCCTGTGCACTGTGTAACTACTAGGAGGATAACAATGTGCATTGTATCAAATGCTGTAAATGTGCTACTAATGCACTTTGAAGCTGTCACATTGTTATTTCTTATTATATGCAATAAAAAGTAATCATTTTTCTAACTTTAAAAATTCAACTGATTTGTTCTCATTAAGATCCAACTTAGTAAAAAGTGAGTTTGGCCCAGAAGGTGCAGTTTAGCCTGGCCAACCAAATTTGGCAAGGGAGATGGAATTTGGATGCACAGGAAAAACTCAGGTGTGGCGGGCCTGTCAGTGGGTGGATTTCCACCCATTTGGCAGCATTTGGTAGCATTAACTCAGAGGAAAGGCTGAGAGCTACACCTGGGTCTGATGAGCTGTGTTGAAATGCTCAGCCCGTTGAGGCCCAATCTTAGGCCCGGAAATGTAGGAAGGTCCTACCAGCACGAAGACAATAGGGGGTAACTTGAATGCACTAGTCTGCCTGCAAGACTCCAGGTACATGAAGGAAAAATGTGCAGAGGACCTCAGGGATCTAGTTTATGTACAAATTCCCAATTTACAATCCGAGCTGCTACATAGTTATATAGCTATGATCTAAAGTACCAAGCCATTATTTACCAAGTTGTCAGTTTCTAAATATCACTTGCTGTTGTTAATACTCTTAATTGTACAATTGTAACTAGAATACTATATGTGCTTTAACCACATACTCTCCATTGGTTAATAATATAAGGACGTGCTTAGGTAGCAAATTCATTAAAGTCCTATACTGAAGGACAGAGGCCAGTGCCAAATGGAAATCAACATCCCACTACCAATAGAGAAAGTAAAATTTCAGCACACAATGAAACAAGAATCTCTGACACAGAAGAGATACCTAAAGAACTTAGTATTTACAGAGTCCCTGTTTGCAGTGATACAGCTGCCTAAGTCAACTTTTCACACAAATGTATCTGGAAATCAAAATAAAGAGTTTTTTCTGAAATATAAAATGACAACACGAAGGAACAAAATGCAATCTCAGGCCCTGAGCCTATGCATAATGAATGTAAGCGACAAAAGCATAGAAGAAATAGATTGCAGCACAACTAAAATCTTGAAAATAACAGCAACTGAAGTAAAGAACAACTGCAGAATGATATAGAGGAAATAAATACAGAAATAATCTCCCAGGTAAAAAAGAAAAGATAAATATAAAGAACGAATTGCTAAGCATGTCAGAAGATGATATTGATTAAAAAAATAGGGGAGAATAAAAAAATTATGAAAACCTTGAAGGAACAATATAGGAGAAAAATAGAATGCATGAAGCACTTTCAAAATGATATACAGGAAATTTGATAAATCTATGAAAAGCTAGAATAACTAATTGAATGAAAATGAAGATAAACTTTCAGACCTTGAAGACACCATTCTAACTAGTGATCAGGAAAGGAAAATTCTCTTAAAAAGAACAAAGATCCAGGAAATAATATTTCAACACCTGCAAGACGATTCAAAGATGAACCACATATGACTAATAGGTGTGAATGAGAAAGAAGGAGCCAACACAAACAACATGAAAGTAGTATAGGCACAAGTGATAGCTGAACATTTCTCAAATATGGGGAATCTGACATGTAGGTAACTGAGGGATATAGAACTCCAAATAATATCAACCTAATTAAAACTACACTCAGACATGTAATAAAAATCACAGAAATTCAGCACAAAAAGAACGTAACAGTGGCTACAGAAAAGAAATAGGTGGCATTTAAAGGAAAACCTATAAGAATAACAGCAGATATGGCAACAATCAAGTCAAGAAGAGCATGAAAAACATGTACCATTTCCAATGTCATATCAATTGTTATTATACTCTCTTTAAAATGATTTTTTACAAAAGTAAAAGAAAGAAAAAGAAAATGAGTCAAGAACAAGAATTTAAGTTTTCTTGAAAGCGAACAGTAATATTCAATTATATGTCCAATGTTACATAACTATATCTGTTAACGTAAGGAACAGTTTTGACAATAAAAATAGACAGTATATGAACCATTGTCAATCAGCTATTCTTGTCTTGAAAATCTGTAACATGGGTATTATTACATGTTATCTTCTTTCTGTCTTTGTGATTTTTGTTCTTGCTTTTGTTTTTACTCTTCAAATAAAATAATATAAAATTTAGATTTTGTAAAGAGACTGAGAGAATAAGTGGTCGCTGTTGCATTGTTGACCTGAGCAGCAGTCAACTCCACCTAGAACCTGGGAGGAGATTTGGAATCAAATCTCTTTTCTCATCCCTCTCCTGGTTTTTGTCACTTTCAGCAAATTTATGTTCAATCATGATGACAAGCAATGTTACCAACAAGACAGATCCTCGGTCCATGAATTCTTGTGTGTTCAGTGGGAATCTGAGCACTCTTGTGGTGAAGAAATCTGATGTGGAGACCATTTTCTCAGAGTATGGAAAAATTGTAGCTTGCTCTGTTAATAAGGGCTTTGACTTTCTTCAGTTTGTGAATGAAAGAAATGTTGGGGGTGCTGTAGCTAGAGAGGGTGGCAGAATGATTGCTGACAAGGTTTTAGATATTAATCTGGCTACAGAGACAAAAGTGAACAGAGAAACAGCACATGTGAACCAATCTGAAGCAGAGATGTACAGCTCCTCTTTTGACTTGGACTATAACTGTCAACGTGATTATTATGGCAAGATGTGTTCCTCCTCCTCCTCCTCCTCCTCTTCCTCCTCCTCTTCCTCCTATTGCTTGGGCTGTAGTGCCCTTGAAATGCCAGTATGTAACAGAAAACACCTCCTGAAGAGGCAAAAGTGACTTCAATTCCAAGAGTGGCCAAGGGGATCTTTGTCCAAGTCTGGAAATTTGAAAGATGATGAACTCAGGCCATTAAGGAGCTGAATCAGACAAAGATAAATGTGGATTCTTTACTGGAAAACCTAGAAAAAACTGAAAATAAACAGTAAACAAGCAGCACAGATGCAAAACGATAAAACTGAAGAGGAGCAGACCACCACCTCCCAGAAGAAAGATGAGACTACTTTGACGAAGGAGTCTGGGAGTGCTGCATATGACACTGCTGAGGAGAACGATCTACTGGATGATGATGAAAATGAAGACTGAGTGGAGGACCAGCTGGAGTTGATGAAGACTCATGAAAAAGATGCTCAGGAAGGAGAGAATGACAGAGATAGCACCAATGGCAAGGATGACTCTTAGGCACATAATTTGGTTTATGAGACTTATCCCATTATTTCTTTATGTAGGCGCTTGTCTAAGATCAAAACTTCACCAGATCCTCTGCCCTAGTACCTTTAGTACATTCTCACTGTTCTCCCTGTGTCCTACCATGTTCACAATTGCCCTGCGCCTACTACTATTTTGACTTGCTTTGATGTTCCTAGTAGTGTTGTTAGTCTTTTCCTGTAGTTTTTGCTTTTTAATTTTGATGCCTCTTTATGAATTAGCAATATAAAGGTTATATAGTTTTTATCAGGTGCCTCCACAATAATCGTTCATTATGCAGGTAGTATAGTTATTTCCATTTATACATCATTTCAGTAGTTGCTTCCCTAATTGCAAAGGCAATGCCATTTAGTGTAGCATCTGAAATCAGCTCTGTTTGACTTAGGAATTACATGTATCACTGCACATCAAGTACTTTGTGGGGCTGTTAAACACAAATGTAACAATTTATTTTTGTAAATGAGAACATAACAAATGTATCCTCTAGAAAAATCAATGTAATAGTCGTCCTTGCTTTCTAATGTTGATACTGTGGGTTATTTTTCATGAATGCCTGATGTTTAGTATCATTTTTTCTCAAACTAAGCAAGTCCTTATTAAACTAGCAGTTTGGAACAAAAATAGATAGATAGATAGATAGATAGATAGATAGATAGATAGATAGATAGATAGAATTTAAAATAAAAGAAGGGTGAGTCAAATAGCTCAGAAAACTAAAGTGCCTGCAAGCAGGCACGGGGTCTGGGGATCCAATCCTTGGGCCTGCTAGGCCAGCTCTGCCCCTGGAGCACACTGAGATGACAATTGAGACTGGGTGTGGTGGCACACCCTGCAATCTCAGCTCTTGGAAAGCTGTAAACAGGCAGATCATTATGAGTCTGATATAGTTGTGAAACCTTGAATACCCTGGAGACCATTTCCTAAAATACAAAAATGAAAATAAAATAAAAGAAAAGCATAGAATGAAGTCTTTCAAGTTGTTCAAGGAGAAAAATTCCAACTGAGACTGATATAACCTGAAAGAATCTTTTTCAAATTTAATGGAGAAGTAAAATTCTATTATGAAAAAGAACACATAAGAAATTCATATGATCAAACCAACACTACACAGAGTACAAAAAGACATTATAGAAAGGGATCAAAATGACCACAACTCTGAGTTCAACAGTGAAAAGACCCACCAAGCAGGGCACACGACTAAACACAGGAAAAGTAGGAAACCAACCATAGGAAAATACAATGAAAACAAAAGCCAATACATATCAGTTAACTACTAATGTAAATTGACTCAATTCACAAATTAGAAGAAATAGACTTGATCCAATGGGTCTAGAAACAATACAACAATATGCTGCATACAAGAATCACATTTAACCTAAAAGAAAATTCATAGGCTGAAGATCAAATGATGGAAAACAATACTACCTACTGTAGGAGCTGAAAAATAATGGCAATGGCTATTCTGCTCAAAGACAATCTGAACTTTAAAGAAAGAATGATTAAACAAGTTAAAGAAGGGCATAACATACTGGGTAGGGGAAAAATTCAAGACAAAGGGATAGCACTCATGAATGCATGCAATGAATATGTGAACACTGAACTATATTAGACAAATACTAAAGGTCATGAAAAATCTAATAACTAATAACAAAATCTTAACAGGGGAACTTAAGACTCTCTTATCTCAAAAACTGAACAAAACTTTTCAACAAACCAACTTAGTGGCCAGTTACAAAGTGTTCCACTGAACAACATCTGAGCACACATTTTTTTAGCTGTACATAGGGTGGTCCCTAAAATAGACCACATACTATTTCATAGAGCATGCTCAAGTAGATGTAAGAAAGCAGAAACTATCCCATGCATATTGCCTGGCTACATTGCAAACAAACTGGAAAATAATGATAAAAGAAACTGCAAATACCCCATAAACACAGGGCAATTAAATAACATCCTCCTCAGCAACCAATGGGATACAGACAAAATTAAACAGTATCCATGAAATTTTAATCACAACTCACCAGAATTTGTGGGATGCAATCAAATCAGTTTTCAGAGGGAAATATTAAAAAATGAATAATATTTAACATTAGGAAAACAAGAGAAAGAATAAATTAATACCCTAATGCTCTATCTCAGCTTTCCAGTAAAAAAAGAGCAAACCAAGCCCAAAGCCCAAATAAGGCCGAAAGTTATAAAGATTAGAGCAGAAATTAATGCAATTGGAAAAAAGAAAACAATATAAACAAATAATGAATCAAAGAGTTGGTTCTTCCAAAGATTAAATAAAATTGATAAAGCCCTATCCAACTTCATCAGCAAAAGGAAAGAAAAAACTCATTCAAGAAATAAGGAATGCAAAGAATGAAATTACTAAAGATTCTATGAAAATACATAAGATCATCATTAGCTACCCTGAAAATCTTCACTTTCACAGGATCCAGTACATAGCAGAAATGCAAAGATCCCTAAATACGTACAAATTACTGAAACTGAATTGAGACAATACAAAAATTCTGAATAACCCAATAATATCCCATGAAATTGAAAATATAATAATAAAAAAGCTTACAAAGAAAGAATGCTCAGATGAATTTACAGATGAATTTTCTAAGAAATTTTGAGATCTAATCCTAATATTCCTCAAGCTCTTCAATGAAATTGAAAATGAAGCAGAACTCCCAGACTCATTCTTGAAGGCAAATATTATACTGATACCAAAACCAGAGAAAGACTCAAACAAAATAGAGAAGTGTAAGCCAATCTTAAGTACATAGAAACAAAAATCTTTAATAAAATACAAAGAAATGCAATGCAACAAATTATCATGAATATTATAAAGCATGACCAGATAAGATTCATCCCAGGGATGGAAGGATTGTTCAATACACACAAATGTATAAATGTAATACACTGTATCAATAGAGCCAAAACTAGAAACCACATGATCACCTCAATAGACAAGGAATACTCTATTGACAAAGTCCAACACTCATTCATAATCAAAGTGCTACAGAAAACTGAGATAGATTGCCTATGCCTCAATCTGCTAAACGCCCTCTATGAGAAACCAACAGCCTATATCATTCTAAATGGAGAAAAACTGAAATCTTTTACTCTAAAATCAGGTACAAGACAAGAATATCTACTATCACCAATCCTATTCAATATAGTTTCACAAACATTAGCCAGAGCCACTAGCGAACAGAGACAAATAAAAGGAATAAAAATAGGTTAAAAATTAAACCGTTATTCACAGATGATGTGACACTCTACAAGAAACACTGAAAAATTCTACCAAGAAGCTTCTAGAATTAATAAATAAATTTACTAGCATAGCGGGATATAAAGTCAATGCATAAAAATCAATAACATTCTTCTACAAGACAATAAATTCACTGAGAGAAGAATAGGGAAACAAAGTTTTCACAATAGCATCCAAAAAAAACCTTCAATACTTAGGAATTAACTAAAGAAGTAAAAGATCTATGCAATGAAAATTAAAATACTATGAAAAAAGACACTGAAAGAATTTCAGAAAATGGAAAAATATTCCTTGCTCTGGTAGGAAGAACCAGCATTGTGAAGATGGCCATATTCCCAACATTGTTACACAGATTTAATGCAATCCCTACCAAAATATCCTAGTACCTCACCAAGACAGAGTAAATATTCCTAAAATTTAATTGGAACAAAAAAATGTAGAATAGCAAAACAACTCCTAAGCAACAAAAGCAAGCAAGGAGCCATTAAAATCCCCGACTTGAAATTATAGTACAAAGCTATTTGATAAAAATCATCATGGTACTAGAGAAAAAACAGACAGGAGGATTGATAGAACAGATTATAAGATGCAGATACAACCAAAAACACACTGAGCTGTCTTATCTTTGACAAAGGGGCCAAACATGTTCACTCAAAGAAAGATAGCCTCTTTAACAAATGGTACTGGAAAAACTATCTCTTCACATACCAAAAGAAAAACTAGGTGGGTCTATCACCATACACTAAAGTAAAAATGAATTAAAGATCTAATCATTAAACAAGAAACACTAAATCTGCTGGAATAGAAAAATAGGTGGAAATGTTGAAGCTGTAGGGGTAGACAGAGAGGTCATGAACAAAACCAAACTTCATGGGCAATACTTCAAAGAAGAAACAACTGAGATCTCATCTTTTTGAGAAGTTTCTGCCTGTCAAAAGAAACACTGACAGAGTCAAAAGACAACCCACATTTTGGAGAAAAAATCTTAACCAACACTCATATAAAATCTTCTTTGTAGAATATATGAAGAACAAAAAAGTATATGCCCCAAAATTGAAAGATCCAATCCAAAATTGGGCATCTGAGATGAGTCCACACTTTGAAGAGGAAACAATACAAGTGGAAAATCAATACATGAAAAATTGTTCAATAGCACTGACAATTCTAGAAATACAAATTAAAACAACATTGAGATGCCATCTCACTCCAAAAGCAAGACAACCCTAAAGAAATCAACTAATGCCAAATGCTAAAGAGACAGTGGAGAAAAAGCAACCCTTCTCCACTCTCAATGAGAATGTAGACTGGTATATCCACTATGGAAATCAGTGTGGAGATGGGCCAGAAAAACTAAGATTAGAAGTTCCATTCAATCTATTTCCCTTCTGAGTATTTTCAAAAAAGAACTGAAAACATCATACCACAGTGGTAAATATACACCCATATTTATAGCAACAGAATTTTTCATAGCCAAATATTGGAAACAACCACAATGTCCATTACCTCAGGAAAGTATAAAAAGATGTGGTATTTTTAGACAATGGAGCGCTATTGAGTTATAAAGAAAGATAAACTTCAAACCTTTATAGGTAAATGGATGCAAATACAGGCTATATTCCTAAGTGAAATAAAGTGGAACCACATGTTTAAATATTGCATTTTCTGCATGGAACACAGAGCTAGATTGGCGAGATGAGCTTTAGGAGGCTTAGATTCAATAGCCTCCAACATCACAAGCTTCACTGGTGGCACACTGCAATTGCAAAACCTTTGACTATATATGTATCTGCTTCCTCTTAGTCCGAAGAGAAGTATATTATTTCCTTTTTTTCTTTCTTTCTTTCTTTCTTTCTTTCTTTCTTTCTTTCTTTCTTTCTTTCTTTCTTTCTTTTTTCTATGCAACATCAATAGGGAGGTGGGTCATGCCCACACACTGCACTCTATAGAATGATTGTGAGGAGAA
>PVJA010005715.1:0-77440 GCA_004027025.1 Myocastor coypus
AAAAAAACAAAAAAAAAAAGGGGGGGGGAGGGAAGGCAGGCCAAGGATCCTGACCCAGCCGGTGCGCAGGCTCAGCTCCCAGCGGTGCGATTTGGGTTTGGGCTGGAACAGGAAGTTAGTCGCGGGAATGCAGAGGCGGGCTTGATCTATATTTATAGAAAATTATTCTTCACAATTCCCTCTTATTTGGAACAGTATCATAAAACATATGCACTATTTTGACAAAAGTTTGATAATTAGATAATTACTCCTGTTTAAAGAATATAGTAGTCAGTCCTTTTTGTTTTGAGTTTTCCCAAAAGTGCATATACTACTGTCAGACTCATAACCCATGTATTATTATTACTTAATAATTAGCTGTTTTAGTTGTTAGAAAAACATTGCATTTAAAAAAAAATTAGAATTATGTATATGGTTCTTCTGTGCATTGTGCCAGTAGCTTCTATATTTCCTTCTTCCTCTTTTCTCTTTCTTTACATGGCATTCATCTTGTTTTTCCATGACATTTCTATATTTTTTAAAAAATTTAATGTATTTAGTACAGGATCTACATGGTCTCACTACACAGATCAGACTCACAGTCATTCTCCTGTTTTGAGCCTTCCATGAAATGATATTACAGGTGTGGGCAACCAGACCAGACCCAATGTCAATCTCTGTCTCAGCACTTCCCTGGGATGGGGCCAGCACAGCATGCTAGGGTTCACATCCCAGTCCCTGCATCTGCCTAAGCAGGTGCTTTAATCTGCTGACTTGTCTGGGAAGTCCTTCAATAACTATTTTAAGTATCTCCCACATACTATGTTATTTTGCTGTTGCTCATTCATTCTGCCCCTATGTATTTTTCTGACTCATATCTATATGTAGTTTCCAAGTTTTTCACTCATGTAATCTTAGTGTAGTCACCTGGAAATTCTTTATCTTCTCCTTGAAAAAACCTACACTCAAAACATCATTTGTAGTTCCAATTTTATATGTCATGTCTTGTTTGAATATTCAGATTTTCTTTTGACTAATTTTGCATCTTATTCTGAGCATGTCGAGGTTTTATTTTGTGAAATTATTCCTACTTTGTTTACTTAGGTTGCTCTTTTCTTTTCTCAAGAAGGCTAAAAAAAAGTATAAATTGTTTTATACATGGATAATTTATATATACTAGATACTGTACAATAAACTATATGAAATACTTCTCATGTACATAAATACTTAAATTAAGATGATTAAAAATATTAAATGTCAAATGGGGCTGTGTTTAGAAAATTGTCTTAAGTAGCAGTAAATAAGTGTATTTGTAGTGTTTTTTTTTTCTTTTTTATTATCTTAAATATAAAAGATATATTTTTATGAATAGAATATTAGTTCTGGGCTGGGAAGATAGCTCAGTGGCAAGTGCAGGGTCCTGAGTTCAATCCCCGATACCACACACACACACACACACACACACACAATATATATATGTATGTATATATGTATATATACATATATATTCTGTTTTTATATATTTACATATATCATATACATTTATTTATATGATATAATTAGAATGCCTAATTATTTGAGTCTTCACATATTTAGTAAGTCAAGCTAAATAGTATAAGGTATTTTTACTTTACATATGACAGTATTAGAATATTATATAAGTTCCAGGGCCTGTGTTACACTATAGGCTTGTGTTATATTTCTTACTAATTTTATAATAATATTCAAGTAGAGCTGGGGAGATAGCTCAATGGCATAAGCGCCTGCCTGGCAAGTGCAGAGTCTTGAGTTCAATCCCTGATAATGGAAAAAAAAAAAATTCAAGTAGTATATTATAGTTTACAGCTTCTTAGCACTAATATTTTGTGGAAATGATTTCATTGTAGAGATATGAAAAGATTATTTTAAAGTTGAAATTTTGGGGTGTCATATATCTTGGAATTTATTATTGTTTCAGCATTTAGAATTTTGTTGCTTTGATTCAAAAGTATATTTACTTTTGTACTAAGAAATATAAATTCTCTGTACTTGTCATCACTTAAATATTTCTTTCTGATATTAACAGAAAAATACCTTATACTATTTAGCTTGACTTACTAAATATATGCAAACTCAAATAATTGGGCATTGAATAAGATAATACAAAATGTTAAATTTGTATATATCTGAATTCGTTGAGTGTCATAGCATGTTTACACTACACTCTGTGGCCTGACATTTCATCTGTGCAGCTTTTAAAGTCACCCCTTTAAGAATGATGAATTAACTTCCCAGCAATTCAAGAGGAATCTAGAGGAGCAATTTTATGTTTAATTTACCAATAAAATGCAATAAATATTAAGCCCCAAATCCTTTCATTCTCTCTGTCTCTCTGTGTCTTGTCTTGTCTTGTCTTGTCTGTCTTGTCTGTATTCTTTTGAAATAATTTAAAAGTGTAACGAAATTTTTCTGGTCACAAGAAGGTTCTTTCAGATTAAGAATTGCCCCATTTGTCAATGCAAGAAGATAGGAAACATACTTTGAAGTTCATCCTGAAGTGTTTTATTAATCTCCATTCCAAATCTATATTTTGTCTGTTTGGTTTTTAGTTTAAAAAAATTTGCTCTAATCTGTCAGTGTAGCTAGTTTTTTTTCCAAAGGAAAATATTTATGGTAGTAACTTGACAATTTATGTGTCTGACTTACATCAAAAGCTGTAGGATACATTTTGCGTTCCTGAACTTCTTAGCAGTACATAAGTAATTGTAACATCATCCTTTGTGCTGGCTCTAGGAATAAAGTACTAAAAAGTAATTAAATAGTTACAAAACCCAGGAGTGGTGGTGCTTACCTATAATCCCAACACTTGGGAGGCCAAGGCAGGGTTGCTGAGATTTTGAGGCTAGCTTGGGTTACAAAGTGAGTTCAAGGCCAACCTGAATTACACAGTGAAACCTTATCTCAAAAAGACAAAAAAAAAAAAAAAAAAAATCTGTCAATATGTAATAAAATCTGTATCCAGATTCTGAAGGCTAAGTTTTTATGGGGGTATAAAGTCCACCCATTCATCTTGGATAATCTTTTGTGAAATTCCAAGTTGAACTTGTAAATAATAGTTTATTCATAGATTGATAGTGGAATTCTTCACTTTTTTCTGTAGGCTATTCACTCTGTTGCTTGGCATCATGAAGGTAAACAGTTTATTTGCAGTCATTCTGATGGCACTTTGACCATATGGAATGTGAGATCCCCTGCAAAACCCATACAGACAATCACACCACATGGTAAGAATACTTTGATCTTATACACTATCTAAATTGTGATGGATAACAAAGCTTTTTTGTGTGTGTGTGTTTGCATTTGGATTTGTTTGTTTGATTTTAATGAGTGAATATTATGTGCACTCAATTAAAGAATATTATATTATCTTTTGAACATCATTTCAGTAGTCCAAAGACAAATATTTTTGTGATTTAATTTTGTCACTGTAAAGCTTTACCATCTTAAAGCTATCACTTCCAAGTTGTTAGTGTATATTGAGCAGTGTTCTTGAAGCACTTGGACTTCTGTAGGAGGTAATTTTAAATCATACTGTGGTGGGAGTTCCAAGGTCATCCCATGTTTGATGACTCAGTAGGAAGATTCACAGAGCTCAGCATATAGTCATATTCATTGCCATGATTTATTACTACAAAGGACCTACAGAAGAATTGGTGAAGAAAAAAGACTGAGGTCTGGAGAGCATCAGGCTCAAGGAAGCTTCTAAGAATCCTCTGCCCATGGAGTCACATGGGGCATACATCATTCTGCCAGTAATGAATTGTTACTATATGTGTGAAATACTATTTATCAGAGAAACTCACCTAAACATATGTATTCAGGATCAGTCATATAGGTATCCTCTAGTTTAAAAATGTATTGAAATTCTACTCAGGAGAAAGAAGGGTTCAACATAAATTACATCCTTTATAGAAACAGTTTAGGCATAGTGAGCTGCTTTTTCAATCACAGAACATTAGGATCTATCAGAAAAGCCACATTGCCATATAATAACCAGAAGCCAGTTTTACATGTAGATTTTCCTAGGGATATCTGTGTTAGGCCTGATGTATAAGTAGTAGTTTAAAAACTACTAAAGCTTATTATTTATTATTAAATAATATCTAAATGATACTTAAATAATAAATTTAAAATCAGATTAAGGAAAACTTCTTATTTGGGAAAAATATTTCTTTATTGTGCATTTGTCCATTCCCTTAACCCAAGAGAATCCATCCTAAGTTTAGAAAATCACTTAAAGAAACTGTTCTAGAGCTGGCAAGATGATTCAGCAGTCTAAAGTGCCTATAGGAAAGCTTAGGCAACCACAGGGACCACGGTTCGATCCCCTGGTGCCACATGCTGCACCATCCCCCACCCCAGGACAGGCTGAGCTGGCCATACTTAAAAAAAAAAAAAAAAAAAAAAAAAGTGTTCTACAAGGAATTCTTGTAACCTAATGCTAGATACTTAAAATACATTTGGAATTGTTACATCACAGAAATTAAGGAATCAATAAAACTGAAAACTAGTTTTGTTTATCTGTGACAATACAGGATTTTAGGCTCGTTTGTTTTCTTTGCAGAATAACAATTCACAACACATACAAATTTGTCTTCACTTACCACTCCTTTGTGATTACAGTCATTGCCTGGAAAAGCACTTTTTTTAAGTTTGCTGTAGACCTACTTATGAATAAATCTAAAAGATATTCCATATGATAGTAGATTCTGGTTTTTCTTAGCATATTTTTCTTCATGCATTATTATTTAGGTCCATTAATTATGATACTCGTGAAAATTCACATAAATCTTAGAATATCCAAATCCTTCTGGGACCTACTTATCTGAAATTTCATAAAAGTAGCAGTAAAAAGTAGTTAAAAAACCCAGATAAAAATGAAACTAGTGTCACATGATGGGAAAAATATATGATTTTATATTTTAAATAGTATCTTTTTAACCTTTTTAAAAAGAATAGTACAAGGTAGGGAATGTAGTTCAGGGGTAAGTACTTGTCTAGCATTTTCAAGTCCCTAGGTTTAATCTTCAGCATTATAAAACAAAACAGAACAAAAGGAATAGTACTAAGAATATTTTTTTTGCTTAATCCTTTGATAGTGAATGTGGACCTGGTGTTCATTGTGTGCACACATACACACAAATTTTGTGTGTAGTTTTCTACAAATGAGGTCATTTTCCTATACTATTAAACTTTGTCTTCTGTCATGAGTTTTATTTGTGAATTAGATATGGTATTTCTTTTCAATCCTTAAAACTAGAATAGTTCCTGAGCCTTTTTTGACTTTCATATTTGATGAATTATAAAAATCAGATTCATTTTGTACAGTATACTTGGTATTTGATATTCCTTCATTATTAGATTCAAGTTATACTTTTTTCACCAGGCATATACCAGAGATTCAGATGTCATTTTTGCATCTTCTTAAATGGAACTTGTTTTTTTCTGTATCTTATAGGTGATCTTTTATATTCTGATCCCTTGATTAAAGTTGCATATGTTATGTCTCTGTTGTGTTTTCACTTGTACTGCAGTTATTAGGGTTTGGAGGCATGTATTTGACACTATTTACCTCCTGCTACTCATAAGGCTTTTACCCTTTTTAGCATCTGTGGATGTTTCTTGGCTGAATTATTGCTAAGATACTGCCAAGGATGATTTTCTATTTAATCTTACTTCCTTTTTATAGTACTAAACTGTAAACTTAAGTCTTTGAGAGCAAAATTTAGAAGTGGGATAAGTTAGTTTCTAAAGTTTTGTGGTGTCTTAGTAGAAAAAACCCATTAGCTAAAGTTACTTATCAGTCAGCAAGCCAGAGAATAGCTGATTTATCTACCAAATTTTCTCAAAATTACAATCCAAACAAAATGTAAATAATGTAGGTTTTTTTATGTTGTAGTTGTTAAAGAGTAAGATTGCCTTTATTGCATAAAGTAGTCCTCTAAATATAAATGGTCAGAATCTTATATTATTAATTTTATTTAAATAAAATTAAATTTTTAAAACTTATAGTAAAACATATTATTATTATTCTCTATTACTCTTGAATTCAAACACACTAATTGTTTTTCCTCTTTCTGAAGAACTTCTGCAAATCCTCTTTTGTGTCTTTATGAATGAGATATAAAAAAAAAACAGTGACTGATGCTGCCAAGTGCCATCCAGTGGACATGCATGCTGATAAAAACATTAAGATCTGTTCATATTCACCTTATTCACTGAATCAGCCACTATAGATTTTCTGGCTCTTTCTAAAGTCAAAGGACCATGAAAGATAAACTTCTTGAATTTATTCAGGACCTTAAGTCTGACAATAAAATAGAACTAAGACGAAGAGTACTTCTTAAACTGTTTTCTAAAGTAGCAAGAACTATGATGTTTGAAGTGAGAGACTAAGGCAATGTGTCTTACTGTAATAAATTAAAAATGTAAATACTATTTTTCAGTCATACTATGTACACATACTTATAAAATATGAATCCTTTCAAAGAGTTATAATACTTCTTAGCTTACTGCTGGTGGTAGATGATCTATCAGAGCACATTTATGTTGGCAACTGAGTTTATTGCAAAGCTACATATATTTTGATGCATTCAAGAACAAACACTAAAGAACCTGAAGCCTTGTGGTTAAATATAATTTCCACAGTTTCTGGCTTTTTTGGGATGTTAGTTGGTATGTTAGTTGACATTTCTAAGCCTTATCATTCTCATCTATAAATAGAAATAATAGCAAAATTTAATCGTGTTTTCATGTGGTGGTTTTGTATTTATTCATTTAACAAGTATTTATTGGTTCTTCTGTGTGATTGATATTTTTCTAGACTATAGATTAAATAAATAGTGTGAAAATGGAAGCCTTTGACCCTGTTACGCTAAAAGCAAGTGATTCTAATGAACACTAACTAGAAATTGTTACTTCTTATGATGTATTAGAATAGTGTTCTCAAAAATATATTTTACAGATACTATTTTTGTTGATGAGTTGTTTAAGAAGATTGTATCACGATAAAGAATTTTATGAAGTACTAAATTAAAGTTGGACATATTTCTTCACTACAAGTTATAACAGATGAGTTTTTGACTACCTAGAACAAACACAAAGTGGTAGTCTCTTTATCTAGTTTTTCATGAATATCCAAAAACATATTCCAGCTTGGTAGTCAAGACAACCTGGTATCTAATTCCAATGTTGTTTGTTACATGTGAATATTTCATGTAATTTCTGTTCTCTGAAACTTAGTTTTATTATATGGAAAATGGAAGAATTGAATGAAATGAATTTTTTATTTATGTATTTAGTACAGAGTCTAAAGAATCTCACCATGCATCTCAGACTCAGTGATTGTCCTGTTCTCAGCTTCTCAAGAGCTGGGATTACAGGTTTGTACCACCATACCCAGTCTTAATGGCCTTCTCAGTGTTCCCTGGGAACACTGAGATAAATAAAAATCAATATATTAGGGAGAAAATATACAAATAATTCTATTTATATACTTTTAAAATTCACTTGAAGCATAAAAATAAAGCTGTACCTCAGTCTTTATAAAATTTAAACTTTTTTCCACTTTGTACATTAGAAAGGATTTACTTGACTCCAGAACATGCTCAACTAAGGACACCAGAAGGAGAAAGGGAATGCAAGTAACCACCCTAAAGCATCCCTTATACACACTCCACCTGAGCAGGCACTTACATGCAGGAATCATGCAGATGCAGTCAGCAAGATGTAGCTTCTGAAAAAAGCCTTCTTTAAGAGAAACTCTCAGGGAGGCCCTTTAAATGATCCATCCAGCTGTGGGAGTCAGTGTACTTTGAAGGTTTCCAGGGGACTTTGGACTTCGAACAACACTTCCTAGATCCCATTTTCCTTATCTTGCTTTTCTTATCTTGGCCAGTATCAGAAGCCATGTATTCAGCCAGCACCCCCAGGTTTAAATCACCTCAACCTCCACCCCAACTACATTGCCTCCACCATCTCAACATAGCATTAAAATCAATAGTATAACTCTCCATTCATTTTATTTTTTAGAAAATTATTGTCGAGTAAAAAAAAAACCATTTGCGGTACACATGCAATTTTACATTTACTTGTAATCAACTAAAAACAGTAAAATGAAACAGGTAAAATTAAATTTAATAATAAATTTCATTTAACCCTCATTTAGCCAAAATGTTCATCATATAATCAAACATGTAAAGTTGAGATTTTTCACATTCTTTTTTGTGCTGTCTTTAAAAGTGCAGCCATGTACATCTGGTGTCTGCTATATTGGACAGTTGCACTAGTCTGATTGTTAAGTGCAGTGTAACAACTGTATCAGTTGGAAGAATTATGTCCTGTGTGTTATTTGGCAGAATTATTACAGCTTAAACTTTCCAGTAATTTTTGTTCATTTTTTTCATGAATCTTAATTCAACAGCTATTTACTTAATACCTTCTATGTTCTACAGATTAAATTCTAGGAATATATTGCTCTTCTAGAGTTGTTACTCAACTGAAAAAAAATGATCTATAAGCTTAAACCATAAACAATGAAGTGCTGATAAAGCCACCCATAGTACCAAGAGGAAACAAGTACTGGCTGTGGTTTTAAGAGGATGAAGGAATACTTTAGCAGTTCATGATAGTCTTGGGTCTTAAAGGGACATATGCATAAGAAAAGAGTGAGGTGAGGTTGTTTTACTGAGAAGGAATAGAGGCAAAAAGAAGTAATCAAACTCAAGGTATTTTGGAGAACTGCTAATTATTTGATATAGCTAGAGTTTAAAATTTCTTCGAATGAGTTGTAAGAGAAAGCCGCCACATTCAGAGGCAACATGATATACCTGAGTATTCAAACAAGTTTGAACTTCAGGATGGAGACATAAGTGTATTTAAGTTGTGAAACATACTATTTACATTTTGAAAATACTGTAATTTTGTATCTTGAAAACATCATTTTAATGGTGGTACATTAGGGGACTTGTAATCAGATGAGGGTAGAAATTAGGAAGCTTTTGTATTTATAAGCAGCAAATAATAAAAAAAAATTTGAGTTGTGATAAAAGAAATGAAAAGTGAAACGCATTGATGACATACTCGTACCAGTGTTAATAGGGTTTAAATAATTTCATTGTGGCTGTGTAGTTAGAGAATCTGGAGAAAGGGGCATAGTAAAAGATAAGAAATAAGATAACCATGTAAATTTATGTGATTTATTGAGTCAAGTGTGATTAACTAGTCTGATCTTTTCAGTGACATGTCAAGGCAGGTTTTTTTTTTTTTTTTTTTTTAACTTTTCTCCTCTTGTGTCATAGTAATTAAGTAAAATGACACCTAGTGGTGAAGTCTCTTAAGAGTTCTTTAAGTTATATGTGCTTTAAAAATCATGTTTTGTATACTTGATTTGGTTAAAAAAATGATTAGCCTATGATTGCACATAAATAATCTGTAAAACTAGGAACAGCAATCAGTGACATGATTTAAAACACTTGAGTTGGACAACTGTCAGAATATGCCCATCAAAAGGATTGACTAGCACCTAAGCAAAATAATACAGAAGGATCAAGGGCCGGGGATATAGCTTAGTGGCACGCTTGCCTGCCTGGCAACTGCAAGGTCCCGAGGTTGATCTCCCAGATCACTATAAAAGCAGCACATGTTTGTGTCCAGTGATGGTAAAACTTTTAGAATCCTTAAAGGGAGGGGGAAAAAAAATAACTGATAAGGAAATAACAATGAGAATGACTTTAAACTTCATTATAAGTGTGAATTGTAGATATAATTAAAAATATTCAGAGACTATTGAGCAAGAAAAGGTTAAGAAGTCTATATATATCCAGGTTTTATGCTAGATATATAAGCTCAGCTTTTCAGAGTTTCAGTAAAATATACCACCCAATAACCTTCTTCAAAAATTATGCCAGCCAAGGCAGGTGAGATCATTCAGTGGACTAAGGGCCTGCTTAGGCAAGCATAGGGGCAGGGATTTGATCCCAATACTGCATGCCATTCCGGCCCCACCCTGATTTGTGCTGAGCCAGACAACGAGTCCAGGTGTAGTGTGCACTCCTGTAATACCAACGCTCAGGAGGCTGAAAACAAGAGCATCACTCTGAGTCTGAGCTACATAGTGAGACCCCATACAAAATACCTAAGAAGCAAAACAACAACAAAAGTTATGCCAGCCACTGAAAACTTGCTGTTGAATATTAAAATAATTTAATAGTTACTTTTAATCATTTACTTCATAAAAATTCATGTAACAAAATTATATCTGAAAGTAACTGTTAAATTTGGCTTTCTTTTTTGGTTATAGTAGTCTGACCCTTGCATTATAATGTTGCATGATACAGATAGGAAGGGCTTCCAGCCTTCTTCAGAGTGGCTATTGCAACCTTTATTCACTGGTTAGGTCTCTTTGAATAACTTCGAATAAAAATAGAAATTCTGAATTTGTTGTTTATTTAGTGCAAAGGCTACCTTTTAGAGTAAAGCCTCTCTTCTTTTATACTCCTTGTTCTTCCTTCCTTTGTTACCTAAGCTTTTCCTCTGTTCTTTCCAATACTTTGATCTTATACTACTTCTTATTGTTTCTTGATAATTGGATTACCTTTTGGACATTTAAGATCTACTGCACCATCATTTTATCATAGAGAAGACAAAGTGATAAGCCCCTAAGACCTTAAAAGATTAGATCTTCAGTTATGCAGATTTATAAAAATTTGATATGAAAGTGACATTTATCAGTTGGGGATGATCAGTAAACAATGATGGCACATATACATGTGTTAAAACTCAGTTGTAAACTAACTATGCACTTTACTATCTGGCAATTGTAGCTTAATAAACTGTAAAAATACTATGCAAGTGACTGATATTTAATTAATAAAAAGTTACCACTCTACGATAAGATATATGTAAACACTTTGTACATGAAACTACAAAACAGGGCAAAAAACTAGAAAGGTATGCAATTTTGCTGTGGGAAAGAACTGAATATAAAGCAAAGAGGTGAAATGACTAAAATGACTGATAGTTTTTTGTTTTTTTTAAATGCACATGCATACATAGAAACGTGTGCCAAGCCATTTCCAAATAATTATTGAGACCCTCTGTATGCCAAACAGTGTTAGCTACAGAAAGTGTGTGTGCATGTACACACACACACACACACACACACACACACACACACACACACACACAAAAAAAAGCAAGACAAAACAGCCTGTTTTCCTGGAGTTTACATTCTTGGTTACCAATCAAGAAACAGAGGACTAGCTAGAGCAGTGGTTTTCAACCTTTCTAAGGCCATGACCCCTCAATACAGTTCCTCATGTTGCTGTGACCCCAAACCAAAAAATAATTTTGGTGGCTACTTCAAAGCTGTAATTCCAAATAAATAACATTTTCTGATGGCTTTAGGTGACCCCTGTGTTTTGGTCGTTTGACCTCCGCTGGAGTCATGACCCACAGGTTGAGAACGCTGAACTAGAGCGTATTTTAGAAGGTAATATGTGCTGTGAAGAAAACAAAAATGTATTTCTTGGGATTCCTAAGGCCATCCTGAAGTTTGATACTTGCTGGAAAAAAAAAAATAATAATCTTGAGAGTAGTTAATGTCTCAAAAATTGAAAATAGATTTTTTTCAGTGGTTTCCATAAGGAACATCCAGAAATTGATCTTGAAAATCTCTTCTTTTAAAAACGAAAGACTTTTTTTTTGATAAAATGAGTTTCAGATACATTTTATACAGTCAATTTTTAGGCTTTAGAATTGATGAATGGGTTTTACTTTAGGACTATAATTAAACGAATTTACTAACAGTTTAATTTTGTAGTCTTTCACATTGTGGGCAAAAATATGATCCAGATTTACTTCCTGTAATCTTGCCATTTTAAAACTTGTATGCTTTTAGGAAATTTAAATTATATTTTATTTATCCGTAACTAAATATTGAAAAGGCTCATTTTCTTACTAGAGTTTTATCACATAGATACTGTTTTTAAATTACTCATTTTGTTTGCCTTTCAGCAGTGAATTTCAAACAGTAATTTTCTGTCATTTAGTACTATCTTATTTGTATTAGTTTCAAAATCCTGCTAAAATGTTTCATGATATATTTTGTTATATTTCACTTTCCCTTTTGGAATTGTTAATGTATTAGAGTAACTTAGAATTTTAGAATTTAATGCAGGAAAATATATTTTAGGAAAACAGTTAAAGGATGGAAAGAAGCCTGAGCCATGCAAACCTATCCTCAAAGTGGAATTCAAAACTACTAGATCTGGGTAAGATTTTACTTCTTTGCCAGTATTTATGCCAGTATTATGTAAAAACTATGTAGCCTGGAAGACTATTATTTTTGGAGACCTAAATGGTCTATCTAACCTAGGCTACAGTTTTTTTTTTTATTTCTTTCTAAAATAACTAAAGTTGATAAATTTAGGATAAAATGCTTTGTGTTCTTGTTAGTGGTTGTGTATCTTGCAAAGTTTTAATTATTTTTCTTAGATTTTGGAAACTGTAAGTTTATTCACTAATGGGAGCTGTTGAGTAAGAAATGATGAAAATATTAAAATCTAAGCTGTTGCATGTATTATTTTTGAAAACTATTATATTCCAAAATTAAATCTCATAGAATTCTTTGATGATTAAATAGTTCAGTGGTAAAATTACTAATTATATTTGAAGACATTGATTGTTAATATATGAATTCCATATGAAAATTAGGTGCTTTTTGTAAGTGAAGTATATATATTGATATATTTCAAATGTCATGCTTATATGTAAAAGAAAAATTTATTAAATATTTCTTTAAAAATTTTACTCATCTTTAACCTTTGAAAAAACCCTCTTATTTATGTTTTAGTTCCCAGAGAAAGTATGATTTTATTTACTGTAGGTGTGTAAGAGTGACTTCATGTAACGTAGTGAAATGTTTTTCAAATTGTGGTCACTTGTTCTCTAGCATTAGGTGACAATTTGTTAGAAATGCATATCCTTAAATACCACCCTATCATTTCGCCATCAGTGTGTCACTAACTCTCAGAAGGGTCCTAGCAATCTGTTTTAACTAGAGCTACAGGTGATTGTGATGCTACTAAGATTTTGAACTACTGTCATTTTTTTTTTACCTATACACATTTATAAATACTGATATTAGAACTGTCCTGTTTCTCTTTTAATCTGCTCGTCCTTCTAATCCAACTCTGCCCTTTGCATTAGGCTGAAATAACGTAAATGCGTTATTATTTTTGCCCATTTGCTCTGGTTTTCTGCTGAGGTCTAACATGTGCACGGAGTTCAGACAGTAGGGCAATCAAACAACAAAAGGTTTAGCATCTTTTTAATTACTGTGGCATCCCTCTTTATGTGACCTTCAGTAGACTTACTTGTAGCATAGATGTGTAAGAGATCAAACTGGTTGTGATGATTTTAAGTGAGATACATGTGTGCAAAACATTTCATGCATTGCCTGTTACATAATTATAAATGTTGGAAACCCCCCATTTTTAAAAACCTTTGCCAACATTCATTGTTGTCCCATTTTTCTTGCAGTGAAGGACATAATAGCAAAAGGAAGCAAACTAGAAAAAAAAACCCTATAATACAATATATATATATATATATATATATATATATTACTTTAAAATTTAAAGTAATGGTGTTTATTATTAAAGTAATGGTGCCTTCTGAATTCTTATTTATTCATTTTAACAAATACTGCTTGCAAGCAAAGGCAACAGTCTCAGGAAGAAGTTTTTCCTTAGTGATTGCGTGCTGTTATGTGCTCTCGTATGTAGCATTGATACACATACATTTCAGTTTTCTTCAAGACGAAAGCAATATCTTTCCTTTCATAGGATTAGAAATGAAGTTTTTCAAAAGTGCTTTGTTCTTTTATAGATATCTGGAGATACTATTAAGTGGATTAATAGGATCACCCTCTTGTAAAAGCCACTTTCAGTTTCTCAATTTCTTTTTTTTATATGAGACAAGAAGCTTAGTAAATTTATTTTCTTTCATTCCCATCCTCTTTTCTTTAAATTTTTTTTTTCTTTTTAAATTGGATACAGAGTCTTGCTAAACAGCTTACACTCGTACTGATCTTCCTGTCTGAGCCTCCCTAGTGCTGGGATTACAGGCATGTGCCACCTTGCTGGGTCGAGAACGCACCTGGAGTTCTGAGGCCAGAGTGGCATGTGATACTGAATATTGAACTTGGGTCCTTGCACTTCCCAAACAGGCACTTAGACTGCTTAGCTGTCTACCAGGCTCCCTGTCCTCTTTTCTTGAAATAAGTCCCCAGACTGTGATGTTGAAGTTGAGAACTACTATACTACCTTTCTCACCTGAAGCAGAATCACCCTCTGCAAAGTGTGCTAAGCAACTCTCATTATTTTCTGTTCTATTCCTAGCATGTGTCTTCTGTTGCTAATACCAACTAAATGTGTTCCGTCAGTTCCTTTTGGCAAATTGAGCCAATTTTATAGATGATCCCCTTGAATCCATCTATTGTTTTTTTTTCCTAGAAATCCTTCTAGGGTGAAATATTTCCCTTCTTTTATGATCACTACACATAAAGGTTATAACCTTAATGATATGCTAACTTATTTCTCTAGATTAGTTCCTCCAGAAATATCATCTGAGGCATGTGATAATTTTCCTTTATACAACTTATATGTCATTAATAATTAATTTATTGGGGGACCTGTGGCTTAGCTCAGTTGTTTAAGCACCTGCTTTGGCAAACATAGTCAGGCACAGAGGACCGGGGATCAATCCCTAAATCTATGTCTCCCCAATAATACTGAGCTTGATGAAGGTATTAGAACTAGGAAATGATGATTCACTTGTAAGCTGTAAAAGGAATTTTGTTGGTTGTGACCATCAGCTCTTAACTAATAGAGTAGAATGGGGAATTATATAACACACTGTACATTTCAGGGTATTGGCTCACAAAACTGTCATTCAGTTTATATATTTGTCTACTAGATCATGAAGTAAAGAGTAATTCATATCATGGGCCCATAGCTGGAAAGCCTTTGATTGAGTAGAATTGAGGCTTGTGTTATCATACTTGATGTACTAATCAGTTTTGGCCATTTACTATCTTACCTTTATCAAGTTTCTTTCCTTCATTTGACCATTTTTCAAATGAGAATAGTAATTCCTTCTTTATGAAGAGCTAAAAGAAATAGTATGTGTCTAGAACACAAGAGCTGTTTACAAATTCTAGTTTTTTCTTCCTTATTTGCTTACTTATTTTATTTCATTATTTATTTTTTAGTGCAGGGTCTATAGGGTCTCACTATGCAGATCAGAGTCATACTCATCCTCCTATTCTCAGCCTCCCAAGCTCTTGGATTATAGGCGCATGCTACCACACCCAGTCTCAGTCATCATTTCAGTGAGTTCCAGGCTTAAGGCTGGCACAGCACACCAGGGCTCAAACCCTGGTCCCTGTGCCTGTCTAAGCAGGTGCTTGTCCACGGAGCTACTTGGCTGGCCCTGCTCACTTACTTTTTTCCACTAGTGTACTATATGAGAATTTTTAAAACAAGGCCAAATTCTTATTATGCAGCAACTTAGAATGGATTCAGATTTTCAGACAGGTTTTCATGTGACCTCTTAAAAATTTTGTACTGCAAAGCATTAGAAGAGTTAGTTTCTCTTCAGATATGACTTCGATTCTAAAAGTCACCAGTTATAGGGGAAGATCTTAGTTATGAAATCCAGAGGTCAAGATTATTATAGTTAAAATATAGCAGTCTAGCTACACATAATAGAATCACACCTGATCACACCTATTAGCTTGCTACTTTTCATGGTAATACATAGTACTATTGACAGAAAGTAAGGCAAACATTCTGATATGGGGTCAGAAAATAAATGGTTTGGGTTTATAGGCCATACAGTCAGTTTCTTTCGGCAGTATTTAGATCTGCTTTTTTTTTTTTATTCTAGGCAGCCACAGGCAGCACATAAATAAATGAATATAACTGTGTTTCAGTACAACTTTATCGACACTGAAATTTTAATTTTATGTAATAAAGTGTTTTTTGTGTGCTTTTCAGCTCAACTATTTTAAAATGTAGAAACCATTTTTAGTTTGCAGGCCATACAAAAATATGCAGCAAGCTATAGTTTTGCTGACCCTGGATATACATGTATGTTTATTGCTATATATGCACACGCACTGTATCTTTATATTTATGTGAAACTTTATACTTGTTTCTCACATGGAACTGGTATTTTTTTAAAGTAGTTTAAAAATTGATTTCTTTTTAAAGCATTTTTAAAAGTATATATGTATGTATGTATGCACTTATTTTGATACAGGATTTCGCTACACAGTTTCAACTCATAGTGATCCTCCTGTCTCAGCCTTCTGAGTGCTGAGTTTACAGGCATGCACCACCACGCCTGGTGTCAGTGGTTAACACAGCATGACAGGGACTCGGGGTCAGTGTGGCATGCATTACCAGGGAATGAACCCAGGTCCTTAGGCTTGTCAGGCAGGTACTTAGACTGCTGAACTATCTCCCCAGCCAAAAGTTAATTTTTTAAATTTTAGTATTAATTGGAAATTATAGCTATAGATAAATTACTTATATAAGAATATCTAAAACACAGAGTCTAATAAAGACCCAGGGTGAATTTGTGATATTCTGGTTCTGAAAATATCTAAAAGTCAATTTCAGCATCATTCTTAAGCTACCTTTGAGTTTGCCCTACTTCCAGTAGCTATCTAGTGAGAAAACTGGAACTCTGAAGCCAAAAACCAAATTCTGTCAATAAAGGCTGCTTCCCTAAGGTACAGGCTTACTCTCAGGTTTTTTTTTTTTCTTTTCTTTTCTGTTGAAGATTATTCTTTACTAACTATACTTGCTAACATTTGTGCATACACAACTATTTTCCAGACATTCTTCTAGATGTGTTACACTTGCTAATTTATTTTTAACATCCTTATAAAGTAGACATTGGTATTGTTTTTCTCTTATATGCAAAGAAACTGACACAGAGACTTGAGTATACCAGAGGTTATGTAGCTAATAAGTGACAGAGCTCCAATTTAATTCTGTCTCTGATTTGTTATTGCTACTATTGTTGTTTCTTTTGAAATAGTATCAGTGTGGGAAAAAATAGTATCTGTGTAGTTCATGGTGGCTTTGGCCTCTGTTTTTCTCTAATCTCTTTCCACCAATGTAGCACCATGGGCAGTTGTTCTGTACTTACTCCGTGTCTTCCATCCTAATTATTACTAAGTCATAGGAGCAAGGAGACAAATTGGTTTGGATGTCCTGTGACTCTCACAGACAAAAGTCGTTCCTTTTTGTTTATTAGCAATTCATAAATCTTTATTTTTACTTGGGTCAATAATAGCACCTCACATCTTAAACTTAAATCCAGTTTAGATGGCTTGGCTCTTAAAACTGAGAAGAAAAAAGTAGATGAAGTGAGCATCCATTATTTGCTTATATATCACATATTCTACTATGCAATAGATGCATCATTTATCCACGTAATAGTGTTGTTACTGTGTACTTTTATCATCAACACATCAGAGGTTATGTAATTTGCCCTAAAAAAATGAGTTTGATGCTCAAATTTTTTCTTAAATAGTCTAGATGAGGACAGAAGCATCCTAAGGATTTATGTCATCTGACAGTCACATAAATTTGTCATCTTCATAGGTTTAGCTTTAAGTCGTACAACATATAGCTAATGTGAACTGAGATTAAAGAGATAGTTCTGTGTGTCTTGGCATTCTAGGTAACTTAATGTAACTGTCTCAGTTATATAGAAGGTTAGAAAGCTTCCTAACACTTCCTGGCAAAAGTTTATTGAGTTCTACAAAGATCATAAGTTATTTAAAATGTTTTGCCCTCAAAATTACATTACTTATTGACTAACTGCTCTCTCACTTTTATTTTGCTATTTATAGTATATGTTGATCTGTATCTAGATTATTTCTTGAGGCAGGAATTAAGTATAAGTAAGAGCATGTCTTTAGTAAATGATTGTGAATACTATGCAATCTATGTGAGTGTAGAGTTATTACAGTAAAGATTATATATAGTCCATTTAATTAAAAAGTAATTCTATATGACAAAGACTGTGTTAAACAGTTTGGATTTCTCCTACAATGTTTAATTGTTACATAATTGAATCTACTTATATGTATAAATATAAGAACCCAGAGTAGTATGCTAGTATTAGTTATCATTGTATCCTTGTAGATTTCATGCATGTAAACCAGTGTGAGTATTAAAAGTATACCAATTAGAAACTCCAAAATGTAATTTTGTGGTCTTTGGGTGATCTGCATAGATGTGTCAAACTTCATGAAGTTTTCATGTTAACACTTAAAATTTGCTTTGCTTTGTATGTTAGTTTAAAAATGCTACAGTTGTGTCCTGTATTGCAAAGCACAGGGAGAGAAATTATTTTGGCTGTGGACATGGTAGCTTCATCATAGTAGCTTTTGTTACTGTCAGTCAGGCTCTATTGGTTAAAAAAAAAAAAAAAAAAAAAAAACTTCTGAAGTTCTTCAGATTCATGAAAATTTCAGTTTATAACAGCAATTAAGCATTGTATTGCCACCAAAAGGCACAAAGTGTTCCAAGTTTTTTGTTTTGTTTTGTTTTGTTTTGTTTTTTCCATTTCACAATCAAAAGAAGACTGGAATTTGTGGATGCTTTTGCTTCATTTCTAAATTGTGGCTTCTGAGCCAATCTCTTAATTGAGGATCTGAGACTAAAGAAATAATGCTAAACAGCTAATCTCCTGAGTGAGTGAGAAAATATTAATGTTTATGTTGTGTGAATAAAACTCATCAAAGTTTCTAGAAATGCTTGCCACTTAGTAGTAGTAGTAGTAGTAGTAGTAGTAGTATATAGTATAGAAAAGAAGATAATTTAATTTCTTTTTCATGATACTAATCGAATACTTTAAGATAAATTTAATATTATTATTAGCTATTATAATATTTTATATAACATTTCAGTATAATAACCAGTTAATAATTGTGGTCTTTATTATAATGAAAATGAGATTATTGCAGCTTTTCTTTAAGACTGTATGCAGTAGTACTCAAATCGATCTTAAGGCTTCTTGAATATTGAGAGCTATAGAGCCCCTTTATTTGGGCTTTATGCTGAATAAACTAGAAATAAAACATAAAATTTTAAAAATGCATAGCCGGGTGTGGTGGCTCACGCCTGTAATCCCAGCACTTGGGAGGCTGAGGCAGGAGGATCGGTGTGAGTTCGAGACCAGCCTGGGCTACAAAAGTGAGCTCAAGGCCAGCCTGAACTGCATAGGGAGACTCTGTCTCAAAAAGGAAAAACAAACAAACAAACAAACAAACAAACAAAAAAATGCTTATTAACTTAAAAAATAAAAAATTCTTTATGTAGTAACAGAAATAACACCTTTATAATAAAATGAATAGTGAGATAGTGAATCTTTTATTTTTGCAGATCATCATAACATTAATTATAAGGGAATATATGTCTAGATTCTCAGATCTTCTACAGCTTCTTTGTTGTAATATTGTTTTAAGTGAAGTATATGAAGGAAACATAGCCTTACACAGATAGGTAATTAGATTTTTAAAATAATGGTGAATATTCTTCCTAATAAAGAAGAATAATAACACCAAATTTGATAGGTGGCAATTTATTAAGAGGTAGCCATTGCATGAAATCTAAATCTAAATTATTATTTTTTTTTTTTAAAAAGAAAAAAGGAAAAGAATATATTTCTCTTTGGACTAAGAGGAAGCGGATACATACACAGTCAAATGTTCTGCAATTGTAGTGGGCCACCAGTGAAGCTTGTGATGTTGGAGGCTATTGAATCTAAGCCTCCTAAAGCTCATCTCACTAATCTAGCTCTGCATTTCATGCATTGTAATTAAGAATTTTTTTTTTTTTTTTTCTTGCTGGGTGGTCAAGGGCAAGTCGAAGCAAGACCTGTATAACAAAACATTAATTTTTTTTTTTTTTTGTATCTTCCAGGGTCAAATCCCCTCTAAATCTAAATTATTAAACCCTTGTGTTTTGTTTCATTACCCATTTTTTTATTTTATTAATTTTAATGAGAATGAAATAGCAATGAGACAGGTTAGTAGGACAGTTACAATAATATAATGCATGTTGCTATCTTCATAGTAGTTATTGAGAGTACAAGATGCAGACATGATATATTGTCTAAAGAATATTAGTGCATATCTGTCGTCTAATTGAACTAAGAAAAGTAGCTGTATATCTATCCTATTTTTTTTTTCACTACAAAATGGTCCTTCACTTTTATCTACCTTGTTATTTTTTGTCAGAGATGGGTATTCCATTGCCATTCAAATATTGTAGGTCTATGAATTTATGAACATAACTCAATGTGGTCTAATAATCCATAATAGTAGTGTGTTATTAGCACAATTGGCAATGTCAGAAGTTGTTCACTTGAACCTATTACAGCTCAGGATATTAAAATGGCTTTACTTTTTATACCTTATAGTTAGGCTTTTTGGCTGATCGATTGAGACCAAGATAAAGCAAGACCTATATAACAAAAAAATGTAGCTTTTGTATCTGACAAGGTCAGTCAGATCCTCTCAGGATTTACCCTGAAGCCATGTACTGTGATTTGTAGACCATTCCTCAGTGTCAGACATCTGGGTGAATCACAGTCATTGCTTGACCAGTTTCCTCTCTCTGAAAGCTTGAGAGAATGTTTTCTCTCTAGGTGACTCTCCTTAGGCACACTGTGCATCATTGATCAGTTTCCTCTGCAGCCCCATAATCTTGATCAGAAAATTTGGGACAGGGGCTGGGGAGATTACTCAGGGGCACAAGTGCCTACCTGGCAAGTGCAAGGTCCTGAGTTTAATCCCCAGTTCCACAAAAAAGAAAGAAAATTTGGGACACCACTGAGTTACAGGTTGTTGCAGTACATGTTCTTTCATCTCCTGAGTCCTCACTGACCTTGGAGGGCTAGGGCCAAAATATTGCCTATCATTGTAGCCCATCTTTTTCTCTTAATTTTTTGGTCTGCTAACTTAAGTTGTTTATCATCCAGAAGAGAAGCTTAATGATAATATTATGCTATAACATAGCCACTTGAACTTAACATCAACATCTTTCTGAATATGAAATGCTTTAGACATAAAATGGAAGAAGTATTTTCCAAGAATCATTGATATTCTAAACTGTAAATCCCTATAGAATTTGAAAAAAAAACAATTACACATTTTTATACAGAAATTTAGAAGTCTAACCATGTACAAAATTATAGCAGGACTATCATATGGCATTTTTTCTTCTCTCTTGTTCGCTTTTATTACTTTAAAAAAAAAAATTTACCCATGAGAAAATATGGCAGTAATTGGTATGACATGAGAAGGTGCTTTAAAAGACCAGAATGATAGGTATTCAAAGCATGGTTTTTAGTATTACACATTGCTATCCTCAATGTAATTGCTTAGTTCACAGATATCAGCATATATAATTAGAGTGAGAATTCTACCAATTAACTGCTACTTTCAAACCTAATCGAGGTTCTTAGGACCATTGTCTTAGCTTGCTTGCGTATGGTTTTGCCCTTCCATGTCTCCTAATGTCTCTCCTTGCTCTGTTCTCATTGTTTAATCCCCAAGTTCTTGCTTTCCATTTAACTGTGCCATACCTTTTCATTTTTATTTCTTCTTTTAAGTTCTTATAATATGGAGACTATATATTTAAACATGTAGATCGGGTTTATTTCACTTATGAGTAGATCTTCAAGCTGCTTCCACATATATATGAAGGCTTTAAGTTATTCCTTATAGCTGAGTAATATTCCACTTTATAAAGACACCACGTATTTTTCAGCCATTCTTCAGGTAATGGGCATTTTGATTGTTTCCAAGATCTGGCTATCACAAATTGTGCTACTATAAACATAGGTGCACTTATATCACTCTGATATGATGTTTCCAGTTCTTTTGGGAATATTGCCAGTAGGGAGACAGTTTGATTGAATGGGGTTTCCAGTCCTGGTTTTTTTTTTTTTTTTTTTTTTTGCAGAACCAGGGATTGAGCTCAGACCCTTACACTTGCCAGGGAAGTACTTATTCTACTGAGCTATCTCCCCAGACCCCTCCAGTCCTGGCTTTCTAAGGAGTCTTCACACTGATTTCCATAATGGTTGCACCACTCTGCATTCTCAACAGCAGCGATGAAGGGTTGCTTTTTCCCAATAACCTTTCCAACATTTGTTGTTTGAATTCCTTATGAGAGCCAACCTTTGTAGGGTGAGGTGGTATCTCACTGTTGTTTTAGTTTGCGTTTCTGTGGAGCATTTTTTTCTGTATTTATAAACTTCTAGTATTTCTTCCTCTGAGAAGTGTGTGTTCACGTTGAATATCCATCTATGGATTGTGTCCTTAAATTTCGGGGCTCTAATGTTTTTTAGATCTTCATAAATTCTAGAGAGAAGACCTTTGTCTGAGGTTTTTTTTTACCAGGGTTTGAACTTAAGACCTTGCACTTGCCAGGCAGGCACTTATGCCATGGAGCTATCTCCCAAGCACCCTGAGTTCTTATTAGTTAATTTTTTTTTTCCAAATTTGTGTTGTCTTTTTACTCTGTTGGTTATTTATTTATTTATTTGTTTATTTGGCAGGACTGGGGCTCAAACTATGTTACATTTGCCAGGAAGGCATTTGTGCCAGAGAGTTATCTCCCCAGCCCCACAGTAATTTCTTTTGACGTGCAAAAACTTGTCAATACAAGGAGGTCCCACTTGTTAATTCTTTCAAGTATTATCCGTGCAATTTGATTTTTGTTCATAACTATTTGCCTATCTCGATGTCTTCAATATTTTCTTCTAGTTTCTCTTCCAGGAGATTTTAGTGTTTCTGTTTAAGTCTTTAGATCTTTAATCCATTTTGACTTTAGTACATGGTGCTCAACTTGGTTTATTTCTTAGTTCTCAGCATGTAGAAAGCCAGTTTTTCCAGCACTATTGGTTAAACAGGGTATCGTTATTCCAGTAAGCATGTTTGGTCCCTTTGTCAAAATAAGGAGGCTAACTGTGTTTGTAGTTGCTTCTGCATCTTCTAATCTATTCCATTGATCCTCAGGTCTGTGTTTTGCCAATACCATGTTGATTTTATCACAGTAGGTTTTTAGTATAATTTTAAGACATTAATAATAATGCTGTCTGCCTTGTCTTTGTTGCCCAGGATTGCCTTTGCTATTCTAGGTCTGTTCTGGTTCCAAATAAATTTTAGGAACGATTTCTCTAGGTCTGTGAGGTATGTTGATGGTATTTTGACAGGGATTGCATAAATCTGTGTAACAGTTTTGGGAATATGGCCATGTTCACAGTGTTGGTTCTTCCTATCCAGGAGCAGGGAATAACTTTCCATTTTCTGAAATCCTCTAGGATCTCTTTTTTCAAAGTACTGTAATTTTCATTGAATAGATCTTTTACTTCTTTAGATTATTCATAAGTATTAATTTTCCACAGTGCTATTGTAAAAGGTATTGTTTCTTTAATTTCCCTGTCAGTGTGTTTATTATCTGTGTAGAGGAATGCTATTGACTTTTGGATACTGAATTTGTATCCTGCTGTACTGCTGAATTTGCATACTAATTCTAATAGTTTCTTGGTGGAGTTTTTTAAGTCTTCCAAGTAGACTATCATGTCCTTTGCAAAGAATGATAGTTTACCTTCTTCTTTTCCTATTCTTATTCCTTTTATTTCTCTCTCTTGTAATGGCTCTAGCTAATGATTTCAGAACTATCTTGGAGTGGTAGAGGACATCCTTGTCTTGTTCTGGACCTGAGAGTAAAAGAGTTCAGTTTTTTCCCATGTTATGTTAGCCTTAGGATTGCCGTAGATAACTTTTATAAAGTTGAGGGAGAGGCCATCTATTCCAGTTCTCTTTAGGACATTAAACATGGATGAGTGTTGGACTTTGTTAAAAGCCTTTTCTGCATCAATTGAGATTATCATTTGTTTTTTGGATTTGTCTTTATTGATGTAGTGTGTTATATATATAGATTTGTGTATGTTGAACCATCCTTGCTTCTCTGGGATGAATCCTGCCTGGTCATAGTGTAGTCTTCTTGATGATTTGCTGTAGTATATTTGCTAGTGTTTGATTGAGGATTTTGGCATGTATGCTGATGAGGGAGATTGGCCTGTAGTTCCCTTACTTAGTTTCCTCTTTCTCTGGTTTTGGAATCCGTATAACACTTGCCTCCAGGAATGATTTTGGGAGAAGTGTTTCAGTTTCATTGATGAGTTTGACAAATATTGGGACTATATCTTCTGTAAATTTCTTGTAGAATTCATCTGTGAAACCATCAGGACCTGGACTTTCCTTACCAATAGTTTTTTTTTAATTACGTTTTGTATTTCATTGAGTATTATTGGGTTATTGACAGTTCTTATATCTTGTGGATTCAGTTTTGGTAATTTTTAATCATTCTAGGAATCTGTACATTTCTTCCATGTCTTCAATTCTGTGAGAGTAGAGATTCTTCAAGTAGCCATTAACTATCTTTCAAATCTCCACTGGGTGTGTGATAATTTCACCCTTTTCATTCCTTATTGTTTGAATTTGAGTTTGTCTTGCCTCTTTTTGATGAGATTAACCAGGGGCCTCATCACTTTTATTTAATCTTTCAAAGAATCAACTTTTTATTCATTAATTCTTTGTATTGTTTTCTTTGTCTCAATTGAATTAATTTCTGCTCTAATCTTTAAAATTTCCTCCCGTCTTTGTGCTTTGGATTTGGTTTGCTCTTCCTTTTCTAGAAGTGTGAGATGCAGCATTAAGGTACCTGTTTGTTCCTATTGTTTTCCTAATGTGTGAATTCACAGCTTTAAATTTCCCTCTTAAGAACGCCTTCCATTACATCTTAAATTCTGATAAATTGTGCTTGAATTTTCATTGAATTATAGATATTGTTTAATTTCATCTATAATCCATTGGTTGCTGAGAAGGTTGTTTTTTAATTTTCATGTATTTATTTTTTTGTGTGTTTCTTTTGTTATTTATTGTTGAGATAATATGCCTGGAATAATTTGTTTTCTTGCATATACTTAAGCATGACCTATAAACTGATATGTGGTCTGTTTTAGAAAATGACCCATGTGTTTTCAGAAGTGGTTGGGTGGAACACTGTATATGTCCACTTGTTCCAAGTTCTAGTCCATTTGTTCCAAGTTCTAGTTCAGTTCTGTTACTTTTCTAACTTTTTGTCTGCTTGACCTACCTTTTTGGCATAAAGGAGTATTAAGGTCTCCTGTTAAGATTGTGGTACTGGATATTAGATTTTTCATGTCCATTAAGATTGGTCTTATATAGGTGGGTGCTCCCATGTTGGGTGCATACATATTTATGAGTGTTACCTCTTCGTCTTGAATTTATCCCCTCACCAGTGTGTAGTGGCCTTCATTTTGTTTCATCATTCCTGGTTTGAAGCTGAAACTGTGTGCAAACAGGATTGCTACCCTGATTTTTTCTGAGGTGCTGGAGCATGTAGCATTGTTTTCCATCCTTTGACTTTCAGCCTATGAAATGCCTTACGAGTTAGTGTGTTTCTTGTATACAGCATACTGTTGAATTTTGCTTCCTAATCCACTGTGCCAGTCTATTTCTTTTAACTGATGAATTGAGTCCATTTACATTGATGGTTATAATTGAGATGTATTGACTTATGATTGACATGTTGTTTAACTGCTATTGTATACACCTTTTTCTCCTGTGTTTAATTCTTTACCCTATTTGGTGGGTTCTTCCCATTCTCATTTGTGGAGTACCGTTTTTTTTTTTTTTTTTTGGTCCCTCTCTAGAATTTCTTTTAGTAGTCTGTGTAGGGTTGGCTTTGTTGTCATGAAATTCTTTAGTTGTTCTTTGTCATGAAAGTATTTCACTTCTCGATTAGCTTGCAAGAGAACTTTGCAGGGTATAGAAGTCTGGGCTGGAATTTGTTTTCATGGAAGACTTGAAGTACTCTGTTCCGTGCTCTTGACTAGATCATTTATGAAGAGAAATTTGCCACTATTCTGATGGGTTTTCCTTTAAATGTGTTCTGTTTCTTTTCTCTAGCGACTTTTAGTATGATGTTCTTGTGTTGGATTTCTGGGACCTTGACTATTATACTAGATTTTAATTGGGTTGATATTATTTGGAGTTCTATATGCTTCAGTTAACTGAATGCCAGATAGTTTCCACATATTTGGAAAACTTTCTACTATTCTATGCATTTTTTTATATCATTTGTATTGACTCTGTTCTCATTGATGTCTATTAGTCTTATCATCTTACAGATGTTGAATTATTTTTTTCCTGTATCCTATTTGTTTTTAAGAAATCTTTTCTTACCTTTTCACTAGCTGTGACAGTGTCAAGATCTGAAACCCCTATCTTTATTTTCATTCAAACTGTCTTGCCACTTTATGATTGAGATTTTATTTTCCTATATGTTGTTTTGAAACTGCTTCATGTAATCTATTTCTTTCCTGTATTGCTTATTCAAGGATTCTATCCTTTTTCTGTTCTCTAATTTTATCAGTGTCTTTTCATTCAGAGATTATTCTTTTTTTTTGTCTTTTTGGGACAGGGTCTTGCTATGCAGTTCAAGCTGACCTTAAGCTCACTTTTGTAGCCTAGGCTGGTCTCAAACTCACACCGATCCTCCTGCCTCAGCCTCCCAAGTGCTGGGATTACAGGCATGTGCCACCATGCCTGGCCTATTCAGAGATTTTCTGATCTGATTCCCTCTTTAACTTTCTGTAGTTGTTTCTGGACCTCAGACGCTATTAATTCAGAGATTTCTTTTTTTTTTTACTTCTAGGGTTATTTCTGATCTATTTTCTTCTATTCCCTCCTGCATTTGTTTGTTTACTTCAGACATTATTATTTCAGAGATTTCAGCTGTGTGATTCCCAGTTTTTTGTATACTAGCTCCACCTTTATTTTTTTCTGCATGGGCTCAGGGCCTGCTATTGCATTTTGCTCCTCCTTGTCACTGTATATAGTACTGTCGTCTGACCTTTGGTGTAGAGCTTTATTACAGTCATACCCTTAGCACCTACTGAAATTCTTACCTGAGTTATTACATATTTAAGGCAGTTATAGTTTTATATTTATAGAACTACAGTTAGGAACACTAATAATGGGCAGTGGTATTTGGCAGCTGACAATCTAGATAATGGTTTTATATTTTAGATAGTAAAAGCAAACATATCTGTGTAGCTAAGCAGATATTAAATTGGGAATTTGTAATTATTTTAGTTTTCCTAAATTCTGTCTGATCACCTCCCCTCGATGTACCTGGGGCCTTCCAGCCAGAGTAGTTCATCCATTTACCTTTTGCCCCTCTGTAGATTAAGATAAAAAGAGAGAAGACACTCTTACAGATCTGAGTCTAAGAAAATGTCTCAGCTTACTGGCTCCAGCTCTAACAAGTGTACACTCATGCAGATGTGCCGAGCTTGGTTCTGGCTGCTGTGTGCAGCTATTTCATGCTGCAGCCTGTGGGAGTGAACCCCACATATAAGCCAGGCCTGGGCTGGGTCTGGAGGGGATCCACTGCTTGCAGAGCCAGTATCAAATGCACATCAGGCTTGGGCTAGGTCTGCAAGGCCCATTGTTTTTTCTGCACTCTCAGTGTATCTTTTATCCGTGCCTGATGTTACTTTATTTTTTGTCTTTTTGAGACAGGATCTCTCTATGCAGTTCAGGCTGGCCTTGAACTCACTTTTGTAGCCCAGGCTGGTCTCGAACTTGCACCGATCCTCCTGCCTCAGCCTCTCAAGTGCTGAGATTATAGGTGTGCACCACCATGCCCGGCTCATGTTTCTTATATTGTGGCCCTTATGGAAGACTTGAACTACCTGGTCCTTTTTCAAGCTTTTAGAAAGGGATAAATAAAAAAAAAAAAATCTTCATTTCATTTCCCAGTCCCTTCAGCTTTTCTTTCACTCCTTAGTTACAAAGGCTTTGTTTCTATTTTATCCTTAAATATTTTTCTTTCTCCTTCCTACCTTTTCCCTTCCCTTCCTTCCCCTTTTAACATTTTCTTCCTATTTCACATTGTCTATTATAAATTTTGGTACTTGTTTATACTTTCAGTTCCTTGAACTAGAGAAACAATGTGGTGTTTACATATGTGTATCTAAATTTATTTCACTTAAGAGTACAATTTTTTTTTTTTTCTTTTTGCGGTACTAGGGATTGAACTCAGGACCTTAGGCCAGGCAAGTGCTTATTCTACTGAGCTATCTCCCCAGCCCAAGAGTATAGTCGTCTTTTTTTTTTTTTTTTTTTTTTTTTTTTTTTCAGACAGGGTCTCCCTATGCAGTTTAGGCTGGCCTTGAGCTCACTTTTGTAGCACAGGCTCGGCTGGAACTCACACCAGTTTTCCTGCCTCAGCCTCCCTAGTGCTAGGCATGTGCCACCACACCCAGCCCCAAGAATATAGTATAGTATTAAGATGCATACATGTACCTAGAAATATCTCAAGTTTATCCTTCTGTATGACAGAGAAGACTAGTGCAACAACTGTGAAAATCAATGGGAAGATTCCTCAGTAAACTTAGGTCAAGAGGTTTCAGTCAACTCAGCTATTCCTATGTTCCCAAAAGAATTAAAAGCATTATAGCACCTGCATATAGGGACATAGTTTGTAATAGCTAAATTTTGAGAATCGTTGAAATATCCTTTAACTGATAAATATATAAATAAATGTTAGGGTTTTTTAATTGAAGACAGTTTAGTTTTTCACTAATAGTTTATGAAAGGAAATTTTCACAATGGTTGATTGTGACAATCAGATCATATCAACAATAATAGGCACCTTTTTAGTCAGAGTACACTGTGGGTCCATGCACTCATTTAAGAATTTAAATATTAGAGTTGGATAGTTAGCTCCATATCTCCATTTAATACACTTGGGAGCTAGACACAGAGAGCTTAAACTGATTGTTAAGTTGTTTACTTCCATAGAAAGTGAAACTTGAGCAGAGATAAATGTGGGTGACTTAGTCCAGAAGCACCAGTTTTAACAATTGGATTTTATTACATAGTGGAAAAGAAAGGGATCACAAGAACAATTGATGAAAGTGAAGCTTTACTCACCTGAGTGTAAGCATTGAAAATGCAATTATAGATGTAAGAGTTTTAAGACAACATACATAATAAATGTAAATCATGTGTAAGACCTGTAAGTTACTTTACTATTACAGACTCCAAGTCAAATATAAGAAATATACCTAGATTATCATATAGGAAAAGATATTCAGAATGTAGTTTTTAAACAAGTGAGTCTAGATAAAGCATTTTTTAAAAAAATTTTGTTTTTTACTTTTGTTTTGTTTTATTTATTTTGTTGCAGGACCAGGGTTCAAACTCACAACCTTGTGGGCACTTGTGCTATGGAGCTAGATAAATCATTTTGTATTAATTTGACTAATAAAGAAAATGAAAATATTACAGAGCTGTAGGACTGATTAGAAGTGAGAAGTTCACAGTTTACAAGATGTATAGAAGTTAAAGTTTGAAAGTTTATGTGTGGGCTGAGCAGTCTTAACTGCCTGCTCAGCAAGCATAAGGACCTGGGTTCAGTCCCTGGTATTACATGTGGTGCCCACCCCAGAACCTAAGTTATGCTGTCCCAGCCACCAAAACTGGGAATGGTGGTGCTCACCTATAATAATAGCACTGGAGAAGCTGAAAAGGATTATTATGAGCCTGAGCTATGTAGTGAGAGCAAAGTAAAAAAAAAAAAAGCATATGTGCAAGGATCCAGAAGAAAATTAAGGAAATTATTTGACTGAATATTTTCTTAGGTATTAATGGAAATCAGTAACTTGTAAAATGCTTGATGCATCCTTGAGAAATCAATTTATTACAAAATGGATGCCTCAAAGCACTAAAATCTTCTCGAGGAACTTTTTTTTTTTTTTTTTTTTTCAGTAAGAAAAAGTCAAACTTTGAGAAATTTAGCAGTGAAATGTAGAGGAAATTTTGTGAAACTTTTCTGTAGGAGGTAAAAAGTTCTAGGGACCAAAGGGAAGCACATGAGATAAATATGGTCAGTGTTTATTTTATTAAAGTTTAATTTACAGGAATTTTCCTGGGTCTAAATCTGATCCACTTCAAAATTTCTTATATAACTTCTGTACTGAATTTTATGATATATACAGTTTTTAAACTTTAAGATTTAATTACTTGACTAATAAAGAAATTATGACACAACGAGAAAATAGTCTCCATTATGTTACTTAAAATCTAAAACATATATTTTATTTCCAGGGAACCTTTTATTATTTTATCAGGAGGTTTATCATATGACACTGTAGGAAGAAGACCTTGCCTAACAGTGATGCATGGGAAGAGTACTGCTGTGCTAGAAATGGACTATTCAATTGTTGATTTTTTAACACTGTGTGAAACACCATATCCAAATGGTAAGCTTTGCATCTCTAAAACTCATTTTCCATAATTATTAATATTTAAAACAAAAAGTTCTATTTTGTTTTAGGTTATTTCTTTGCCTATCATAATTCTTTTGGGGAATAGACACTATCTTCATAACCCTGCAAATTTTATTGTTTAACTTTGTTTTGTTTAATTAACTAACTTTATCTGATTAGTAATTATGTATTAGCAGCATCTTGAAAGATAATCACTATCCATAATAAGAGATAATTAAAAAATCCCATGAAATATCAGAGTAATAAATTTCTTAGGGTTCTCCAGAAAAGCTAAACTAGTGGGAGATAATATACCATATTTTATATTTCTCTCAAAAGCAGACTCGGTCTTATATTAATTTTTGTTCCAAAAAACACATATTTACAGGGGATGTCTTATTTGTTCTGTCCATCAATATACTGTGTACTTATTCAGGTATAATCATCTATATTCATGCATAGAAAACTACATTTATTCCAATTTTAGTCATGTTGCCATCTTCTTGAGCATCATGTAGTACTCCAGACCCCAAATTGTTGCCTGAATTTCTTGCTGCTTCATTGGCCAAGATCTCTCATATCTGGCAATTGATTGCTAGTACAAAAAAAAAAAAAAACCTTAAGTATTAATGTCAGTTATTTATAGTTATATACTTATATTATCTTATTCAGTATTCCAGCATGTGTTGTAGAGAGCATACTAAATATGTTTGGCTGGCTGGCAATCTTAAGGCTGATTTTTGGAGTAGGGCTTCTTTCATGAGCATTCTGAAAAATATTGTGCTTATTTTCCAGTTAGGTTTTATTTTCAGAGAAATGCAATAGATACATATTTTGAAATAACTTTATGTGTTTCTTCATATATGTATTTAAAGGAATTAAGGAGCAATCCATTTCTTCAATAGAAAGAATGAAGACTTGGGTTCGAAAAACTTCCAACTAGGTTCTCAGTCGGGATTTCAATTTTCTTTTCTTTCCTTTTTTTTTTTTTTTTTTTTTTTTTAAGAAGGTAGGTAAGACAGGGTCTTGCCAGGTAGACCTCAGCAATAAATTTGTCTCATCCTTCCTCATGCTGGGATTACAAGTTTGCACTGACACACATGGTTTAAGATTTCTATTTTTAAATCTTGAGTCTTGAGACTAAATTGCCTTTTTAAAACAATAAACCAGTCTGTACCCCTAAGGCTTTCATCCAATGGGATGAGGTCCACCCATTCAGAGAGTAATCTTTATTTGGCTTAAATCAGTTCACTGATTTAAACGTTAACAGTGGGAAACAGTCTTCACAGCGCTTGGAAACTGGTATTTGATCAAATAGCTGGGGGCTGATAAGATGGCTCAGGGTCTGTAGTGCCTGTTTAGGAAAGCTTAGGCAACCATAGGGACTGCAATTTGATCCCCAGCACCACATGCTGAACCAGCCCCACCACCAGGGCTGGCTGACCTGGCCATTAAAAGAAAAAATAGCTGGGAGTATAATAGCAGTGACAAAAATTTTATCATCACAGGTCAAATATGTGATTCAAGAGAAATTTAAATGTGTATCATGGGCCAGCCAAATAGCTCAATGGATTAAAGCACCTTCAAGCAGGCCCAGGAGCCAGAGCCTACCATGCTGGCCGCACCCCCAGGCATGCTGAGATGGCAATTGAGACTGGGCGTGGTGGTGCATACCTGTAATCTCAGCTCTTGGGATCAGTGAACAGGGGTATCATTTTGAGTCCGATCTAGTAGTGAGACCCTGAACATCCTGTAGACTCTTCCCTAAAATACAAAAAAAAAAAGGTATCATTTTCACTTCATTTGAAACTTTCAATTTGAGGTATATAGATGTAGAAATGTGTATTATAAGTGTTAACAAGCACGCATATGACATTTAAGAAAAATACGATTTTATAGAAGAACTATTGAGTTAATCTGTGATTCATTAATAATAATTTTTCTGTTTAAATTTCTTTTGTGTTATCCACGCTCATCCTTGAAATTTATAATATCTTAGCAGTTGCTATGATCTTCTCATCCTATTCATCTTTTAAAAAGTGAAAAAATTTTGTCTAAATTAAGTAAATTTGTCTAAAATAACAAGCTTTAAATTTATATGCAATATAACAGGATTATAATGTTAACAAAATAAAATGAAAACCAGATAAGAAATATTCATTTTCTAAGTTACTGTCCTCTTGAATATTTAAAATTATTGTTCACACATTATTTTCCTATTGTAGATTTTCAAGAACCATATGCTGTAGTGGTTCTTCTAGAAAAGGATTTAGTACTTATAGATCTTGCACAAAATGGGTAAGAACTTCTTCAGTACATAATTAAAGAAAGGTATCTTATTACAAGATTAGTTATTTCATTTCTTTGAGAAGGCTACTTTTATATCTATAATCTTGATCAGATTTTAAAGCTCCAGACTCACAAATTACTTGCTAAGTTGTTCTATTATATTGAATTTTATGCAATTTTCATTTCTGAGTTCAAAATTAGTTGGAATTCTGACATTTGTTTCAAATTCATGCTTCTGTATCCTAAAATACAAAATCAGTATGTCTAAAATTAATCCTAGTATACTTTTCCTCTAAATAAGTTATTTGTCTTCATTCACTCTTTGGCAGTGTGTTCCACACACCATTGTCAGATCAGTTTTCCATGTGTCACTAGCCCTCTTCCTCTTCTAATCACACATCTAGTAGAATCACTGAAGGAAAGGCCTGTGTTACAGAGTTGCCAGACTTTTTGCTACTATACAGTTTTGTTTATTTGGTTTTATCTGTTGTGTGGGTAAAGGCGGGAATAGTAGAGTTTATTTTGCAGTCCAAAAGGGGCTTTTCTGAAATTTCTGTCCTGATGAATACATTTAGTATTTTTAGATTAAAAGTTATATTTCTTTGCACATTTTAGTAAGTTTCTGGATTTGCAGACAATATAAAGCAGATATTCTCATTCTAAGGAAAGTTATATGTATGAAATTTTAATTTTATGATTTTGCTTTGAATAATTTCATATCTAAAATCATTTAAAGTGAAATTATATTTCCCATTATAACTGAAGCAAGGTAACATTCTGAACTTAATAATGGCATAGGTAATACATTGATGGACAGAAAAGAATTGAAATTTTATATTGATGTTGGTGTAAGGATGCGCTACCTAATACTAGGAACTGTATACTTTAGTGATTATGAGCACAGCTTAAATTTTGTTTCAGCTGCTTCCTAGCTGACATGACTTTACCACATTACTCTTTTGTTCTTGAGGATAATGTCTACATCATAACGTAGAAGTAAATGAAATATAAGTAGCACTTTGTCTAGAATGCACATTATATATGGTTGAAACCACAGGCTTTGTTGTTATAATTTAGGATCTTTTGTTATAAAATACCTAAATTGTAATGTATATACATAAATATATGATAGGTGTGTACTTTTTATTTTTTCATTGTGTTAATCACAGATTATAGTTTATTAGGTTAATAGATGTTTTTGTTTCCTGTGTTAAAGATACCCGATATTTGAAAATCCCTACCCTTTGAGTATACATGAGTCCCCTGTTACATGTTGCGAGTACTTTGCTGATTGTCCCGTGGACCTAATTCCTGCACTTTATTCTGTTGGAGCTAGACAGAAACGTCAAGGTTACAGCAAAAAGGTATTGAACATGAGTCTTGTTACTAAGATATTTTCATATTTTAAGTTTATTACCTTGGGTTAAAAAAGTTATACCTTTTCTGTAGAAAGTGTATGGAAAATAATTTTTGGAAGCAAAATACATTGGCCACTGTTTCCATGTATGTTATGTATAATATATGTTGATTATACATACGTAAAGATTCACAGTACACTTGCATGTTGCTTTATACAGTGATCTTTTCTTATAGGAATGGCCCATCAATGGAGGTAATTGGGGCTTGGGTGCTCAGAGTTACCCAGAAATAATTATTACAGGGTAAGTAAAACTTCCTTTTCACCAAGTAAGTCAGTTATAGCTAAGATAGTTGATTAAGACTACAGAACTTTTGATTTTGGGAACCAGTAGGGTTTTTCTTCATGTTATAGTACTATAAGAAATAAGTTATTATGAAGAACTTACAAGTTTAATTTTTACATCTCAATTTGGTGCTATCATAAAAATAAGAGTATATTTTGAAAAGGAAAACATCTGACTTTTTTCCTTCTTTGCTTTGTGTGTAGACATGCTGATGGGTCAGTTAAGTTCTGGGATGCTTCTGCAAGTAAGTAATTGGAATATTATTGTTTGTTAGATGCTAGGCTTTGATAGCTTTTGTGTATCTTGTTTGACAGTAGACAGAGAATCAGCATTTAATTTGAAATTTGTAGGTTATAAATTTAATTTATTGACTTAGGAAGTATATAAATGTTTTTAGTTCTTAAGGGTAAAATATTATTAGTGACACTAGTATATCAAGAGTAGTTTTACAGTAGCAGTGTTCTAATTCATTCTTTAAAATACCTTTAAATCGCTTTCTAATTCAGAGATGAGAAGTGGGAATGTATTCTAAATGAACAGGAAGTTCTAGAGTAATTTTAATATCTTATTCTAAACTTAAAGTTTAAATGTCTTTGTGAAAATACCTAGGTTGTATGGTAGTGGAAAAGAGTGTCTTATGACAAATGTTTGCCAAACATATGTAACAAACTTTCATGGGAATTAAGTTAACTCCCAGTTGTTTCATCATGTAGGAGTTTCTGATAACACTGATAATTTTTAGAGAAAACAATATGTAGAAAATCATTTTAGGAAGCAAAGTATGCCCTCTTCTTTCTGATATATTGTACATTTCCCCAAAATCTTCTTTACTACTGTTTTTTTTTTTTTTTTTTTTTTTTTTTTTTTTTTTTTTTTTTTTTTTTTTTTTTTTTTTTTTTTTTTTTTTTTTTTTTTTTTTTTTTTTTTTTTTTTTTTTTTTTTTTTTTTTTCAGATTAAGTCCATCATGATGACAGGTTTATTCTTCATTTTTCATTTTTTATATTTAATTCAGGATCTACAGGGTCTCACTACACAGATCATACTTGTAGTGATTCTCCTGTTTTCAGAATCCCACTGGGATTATAGATGTGTGCCACCTTACCCAGTCTCAATTGCCTTCTTAGCGTGACCCAGGGACAGGGTGGCATGGCAAGCCAGTGATCGAATCTCTAACCCCTGTGTCTGTCTAACCAGATGGCTGCCCTTGCTTTGTTTATTTTTTAAATCTTTGTTTGGAATAGGGCCTTGCTATGCAGCTCAGTCTTGTAGTGATCTTCCTCTCTTAGCCTCCCCAGCACTGGAATTATAGATAAGTTCAACCATGTCCAATTTTTTGTGCTGACACAACATGTGGTACCAGGGATTGAACCCAGTCCTTGTGATTGCAAGACAGATGCCTAGACCACCAAGCTATCTCCCCATCCCTATTTTTTTAAAGAATACAGTTAATGTATCTTTTTTTGAGTAGTGAGCAAATATATAATCTAAGTGTACAATAGACTACTATCATGTAGACTCATAAATGGAAATATAACTTAGGTAAACATAGGATATTTTCCTTAGTAATATGCTGATTAAACATTTTCTATTATTTTGTACTAAAATATCTAACATGTATTATCTTTTTTCTAGTAACTCTACAAGTATTATATAAATTAAAAACATCTAAAGTATTTGAAAAGTCAAGAAATAAAGAGGATAGAACAAACACAGACATTGTAGATGAAGATCCATATGCTATTCAGATCATTTCCTGGTGTCCAGAAAGTAGAATGTTGTGTATAGCTGGAGTTTCAGCTCATGTCATTATTTATAAATTCAGCAAACAGGAAATAGTTACAGAAGTCATTCCGGTAATGATTTCTTTATTACTTTTGGTGTCAGGTGTTCAAATGCTTGTAATTTATGTTGTATTTAGAATACTATGTATAGTCAGTTTTGTATAGGAATTTTGAAAATACCTCGTACTTAAATTTCTATCTCTTTTGTGAAAAGTTACACGTATTGGTGTATCTTTTTATTAATTATATAAATTCTTTTTTTTTAAAGAATTTTTTACTTTATTTATTATTATTTTTTTCTTATTTCAGAACCCTTGTTTGTTTATTCACTCATTTTCATGGCCAGCTCAGCCCGCCCGGAGGGCAGGGCTGGTGCAGCATGTGGTGCCGGGGATCGAACCGCGGTCCCTGAAGCCGCCCAAGCTTCTCCAAACAGGCGCTTTAGACCACTGAGCCATCCCGCTGGGCCCCAAATTATATAAATTCTTAAGCACATTATAAATTTTATTTAAAGCTGATATGAATATGAGTATATTTTAATTTTGGAATGCCACAAAATAGAAAATCATGAAGCATGTGTGTGTGTGTGTGTGTTTATGTGTACTGCCCACATAAACTTTCTAAAAAGCTGAGTCAGAAGCCTTTTTCTTTTACCTTTATAAATCTTATTAGATTTTTAAATTTAAAAATTTAATTATATATTTGTAAATTATAATACAGTAATTAATTATAAGGAATAAGTATACTGCCTTACTGTTTTCAACAGATGCTTGAAGTTCGATTGTTATATGAGATCAGTGACGTGGACTCTCCAGAGAGTGAGCAGCCACCACCACTGTCAACACCTGTGGGAGGTCCCAGTCCTCAGACCATTCCTCCTCAGTCTCACCCATCTACCAGTAGCAGTTCATCTGATGGGCTCCGTGATAATGTACCTTGTTTAAAGTAAGTTATAACCAGAGATACTATAGTTGTTTATACATTATCATTTAATTGAAATAAATGGTAAGCATCAATATTTTACAGTAAGGGAGTAAACTGGCACAAGAATCCTGTTTTGGGTTGTGGTTAATCTCTTTTTTACTAATGGCATGAGATGACATTCCATGATTTTATCCTTAAAATACTAAGTTGATCTCCAAACATAAGTAGTCACTTAGTATACTAAATCCATCAATGCTTGTAATCTGGATTTGTATATGGATCAGCTTTACCTTCAGACTACTTTGTACCATTCTGAAAATTCCATTGTTTCAGTCTGTAAATTGACTCCATTTTTCACGGTCATGTTAAAATTTTTTGTCAATATGGTAATGGTACATAATTCTTACATTCCTTGTGTGGAATTCGTGCATTTATATAGCACATCTTAATCCTTTTTTCAACCCTTTGTCCTCTTGTCTTCTATTCCTCCATCACTTTCTCCCCCCCCCACCCTTTTCATTTGTCTTTTTGAGACAGAGTCTCTCTATGCAGTGTAGGCTGGTCTTGAGCTCACTTTTGTAGCCCAGGCTGGTCTCAAACTCACACTGATACTCCTTTCTCAACCTCCCAAGTGCTGAGATTACAGTTGTGTCCCACCGTGCCTGGCTGTCTAATTTATATTTTGAGTGATTAAATGTTATAAAGGTTATGGGTGGAGAAATAATGTGTAAAGAGTTAAAATCATGGAAGATTTACACAAGGAACAGTTTGATTAAATATATTCCATTTATAGAGAAATCACCTAAGGTAATGGTTGAAATGTGGCTCTGGAAGAGGTCAAAAGATTCTGGCAAATGGTAGGGACAAAAGCCAGGCTGTAACATTCAAAGTAGAGAAAGAGTCAAGTAAGAAAGCTATTTACCAAGTCCTTGTCTGGCAAGTGCAAGGACATGAGTTCAGACCCTGGTCCCAAAAAAAAAAAAAAAAGAAAAGAAGGAAGGAAGGAAGGAAGGAAGGAAAAGAAAGAAAAAGAATAAAAGATGCTTACTTGGGTTTTGCACTGATTCAGTTCACATTTTCTAGGATTTCGCTTATTGGTGGATAGCTTAACAATTGCCATGAAGAATATTAGTGTAAACAAGAAGGTGCTTATTCCAAAATAATGCAGATTTTTCTAAGTATCATAATTATGTTTAGAGTATGGATTTTTAAAAAAATTTTATGCTGTGCATAAAAAGTTGTATTTCTTGTTTGAAGCCACTGATTCTCAATTGTGGATTATTTTACTCCTTAGGCGAGATATTTCTAGCTGCCAAAACAGAGAAAAGGGATGAAAGTCTCAAGTTTCTCTGTCTTTTGGATTTACTTTTGCTGTCATACACTAGAATGGGGACTTGAAACACAAAATCTATATATTTTTTCATTTTGTTCATTACTGAAGTAAAAGTTGCTTTAAAACTAACTTTGCTGGATTTTTTCTTAGTTTTTTCTTAAATTTAATTTTTATCATCATGTAAAGTACTGCTTGTCTTTTGAATGATTTTAAAATATTTCTGTATTGTTAGCCATTTTATTAGTTACTGACATGATCTTAACAATACGTTAATTCCATATCAGTACGTATTGTCTTCCAAAAATCAGGGTACTGTATTTTGTTTGTGCTTTCTTATCCTTTTGTTAATCAACTTTCCATCACTGTGACAAAATCACATGAGATAATCACCATATAAGGAAGCAAAATGGATTTAGCTTATGGTTTCTGAGATTTCAGTCCATGCTTGCTTGGCCTTTTTTGGAACCAGTCACAAGGCAGAGCATCATAGCAAGGAATGAATACATGTAGAACAAAGCTATTCACCTTACCAGCAAAAAGAAAAGACCTGAAGTCCCAGTGTTCCCTTCAAGGTTATGACCCTAGAGACCCAACTTCTTTCACCTCCTAAAGTTTCTATCCCCTCCAAGTAGCACAGATAACTGGGGAACAACTCCTCAACACAACACATGAGGTTTGTGGGGCTGGGCTTTTAAGATCCACATCATAAAAGCCTCCAAATACTTGTGGGCTTGTGGCAACAGATCCACCAGTCTGAAATACTCAGTTATTTTCTTACCTGAGGGATTTCTTTCCAGAAGCACTATTGCTGCATTTCTTCTTTATGATGAGATAGGTCGTGGGAATAGAACTGACCAGATTTCAAATCAGCATGGCCAGACCTCTTTCACAAGTTTTCTAGATATATATTAATGACAAGCTTGATAGATGAGTCTTTATCCTCTGTTCTCAGAAAGTCCTTTTTTTTAAGTATTTTTACTGATTGAAACAACCAGGAGAAAAATACTAGAAATATTTTTACTGACTGAAAGAACTGGTTCAGGTAGCAATGAAGAACAAACGTTGAAACTAGCAGCTAGTGAACCACAGAATTAAGTATCTAGGTCCACTTAGATATCAACTTAATTCTAAAATTGAGAATTTCCACTACTGTTCATTGACTGAAATCACGGTCTGGTCATTTTTTATTGTTTTAGGGGAACTTTCATAACTGTGTACAATGTGTGGACATACTATTAATCTGTATCTAGTAGACTGCCAGCTAATAGAGGAATACTTGTTAAACTGGGGCATTTGAAAGGGGAAAATGTATTGATAAATAAATAGAAAGTCTTATTAGCCAGACCATTAATATTTTATGGGAAGAAAGCCTTTTTTGTTATTAGCTGCCAAGTCTTTGTGTATTGATATAAGATGCCTATTCTGGGAATATATACACAGTTAAACATAAATTTTCTTCATAATCGTAAAAAATATTACTGTGACTATGATTTGGTGAAAATGTTTCCCTGTCCCCCTTGGAATATTGCCATGGACTGCTAGGGCTTTTTGCTTTAAGACATTGAATTAGGTTAATTTATGATTATTGTCACAATTTCCTAGAGGAAGCTAACTTCTAACTTCCGTTATTTCTTGATCAAATTTTAAATTTTTAAAGTTAAGTGTTTTGCATGATTTTTAGCTGGCTTTTTCCTCCCCCTTAAGAACTTGGTTATATTAAAATAAAAACTCTGTGTTGCATATGTTCTGATAACTTATATCTTAGTTGTGCCTATACGTACACTTCTAATTGTCCCTCAACGCCTGTTCTTGTTCTTGAGATCCTAATCTGATGTGCTTATTTTCTGTGTTAAAAGTGGAAGCATTTCCTTGAAGGTTACCTTCTATGCCCAATTCTTGTAAGGAAAAAATAGCTCACCCACTCTGATGCTTCAGTAAGATGAAATGGCTCAGTTGTCACAGTTCTGCATGCATTGACTGTAAACTTACACAGCCATCAGTGAATTATGCTGAGTTCATATTATGAGTATCTTCAGTGATTCACCTTTCCCTGAAGTCTGGACAGCTTCATTTGCCTTGTATGTCCTTAGAAGTTGAGGTATTATGTTCTTCCTCACCACAGAAGTAAACACTAAAGTCATTTAGAAGCATTCTCACCTCTGAGTTTGGTGTTGAGAGGTTCAGCACTGAAGCTTCTTATCTTTACACATTGTCACTCCAAAGCAGAAGAATTGCTGAAATTCGAGACTCTCTGTATATTTTGCTGCAGCAGTTATAGGAAAGAAATTGTACAATCAAAAATACTTTGAGTTTTAATTAGTCACAGTAGATTACAGTAAAAATAGTCTTATACAAAAATGTTCACATTTAAAATGTATTTATTTTAATTACACTTGTTTACTGACTTTCAGTTTGATAAGCATTTTATTTAATTATTCCTCAGAACTTCTCTTACAAAATTCCTCCCTCACATGTTTGCATAAGGTTTAACCAAACTTACTCATTATTGCTTTGATTTGGGGATCACATTTAATGATGTGCTAAGTTACTCCATCCCTAATTGCTGCCCATTACCTCAAATTACCACATAGTCCCTAAAGCTACATCTTCATTTTGACTTCTAGTTAGTTAATTACTTATTTTTGACTATACAATCATTTGGTTTCTTTGCCTCTCCTACCTTACCTGAAGAGGCTACCCTTTTAGCCTCCAGTTTGTTAATGGAATGTCTACATTATGTCAGAGTGCTTAAAGTAGCTGTAAGGTTTCTGATTTACTGAAAGTCTTGCCAATTCTTTGTTTTTCACATCTATCTTTTAAAAATCATTTCATATCATAAAAGTGATGAGAATTTCCTAATTGATCGTTGTATTTTACTTTGTCTTGCAGAGTATGTCCACCAAATTAATCTTCTGTAAATATTTCTTATAAACCTTTATTACTATTTTTTAAATAATGAAAATGTGGGGGCCAGCGAGATGGTTCAGTGGTCTAAAGCACCTGCTTAAGAAAGCTTAGGCAACTGCAGGGACCGCAGTTCAATCCCTGACACCACATGCTGCGTGCCAGCCCCACCCCCACCCCCAGGGCAGGCTGAGACAGCGTAATTAAAAAAAAAGAAAGAAAATGTGTTACTTTTGCATAACATGACCATCTAAAATGCACTTTGATGGTACCCATGGTTTCCTCAGACCAGGACTGAATAGTAATATTGCTACTTCTTACAGAAGCCAATGATAAATATGAGCCAGGACTCTAACTTTAGCCTTCCAAAAGCCTAGTTTCCTGTGCCATGAGGAAACCTTCCCACTTCAAGACCCTCTGAAGTCTGGCCCTAATCTATCTTGCTATATTGGTTTTTCACTTTCACTGAATATACTGTCCTCTATAAACAAATTTACACTTATACATTCCTTTTTTTTTTAAATGTATGTAGTACAGGGTCTACAGAGTCTCACTACACAGATTTTACCCCTAGTAATCCCCCTGCTTTGAGCTTCCCCAGTGCTGGAGTTATAGGTATGTGCCATCATGCCTAGTCTCAGTGGCTGTCTCAGTGCTGATGTGGCTGAAGGTTGTGTTTAAGGGGGCCAAATTCATTCCCTGCACCTGCTTAAGCAGGAGCTTTAGTCTGCTGTGCCATCTGGCCAGCACTATACTTATCAATTCTTTTTTTTTTTTTTTGGTATCTTTTTAGGGAATGGTCTACAAGGTGTTCATGGTTGCACAACTAGATCGGACTTGTAGTGTTCTGCTTGTTTACAGCCTCCCAAGAGCTGGGATTATAGGAATGTACCACTGTGCCCAGTCTCAATCACCATCTCAGTGTACCCTGGGGACCGGGCGAATGGCAGGCCCAGGGAAGAAAGCCCTGTGCCCCTGCACCAGCTTGTAGGCACTTTAATCCCCTGAGCTATTTGGCCAGCCCATAAATTCTTAATTAGGATTTTCCTGCTTCTTTATCTTGTTTTTGTGTATGTTTTAAGATAGCAATATTTAGTACTGTTCACATTGGTTTTTAACTAACTCTTACATGTTTTCAGCCCTTCTTAGTTAACACATGTTCATAGTTTGCATTTTTTTTCTAAATTTTTCCCTAGGACTGGGGAGATAACTCCAGCGTCCTGAGTTAGATCCTTGGTACTGAAAAAAAAAAAAAAAAAAATTTAAAAATAAATTTTTCCCTACTTAAATCCATGCTCTGCTATTCTTCCTATCCTTCCCTGTCTTTCTTTCCTCCCCTGCCTTTCCTTGGTCCTTTTTGTTTTTGCTCCCTTTTACTCTCTAACCCTGAACCTCCCCTGCTTTACATGTGGAATTTGTATGTAATTCCGTATTTTTATTATTTGTGCAGATATTTAGTTTCTACAGCTAAATCAAATGCTTTTTAAAAGAGTTCTGATTTTTACATTAAAATAACTAGTATCATTTGATGTATTATTATTTTTGTATAATTATGCATAGTAACATGTTAAGATGTATTCCAAAATCAAATGTTTCCCTTTTTATTTTCAGAGTTAAAAATTCACCACTCAAACAGTCACCAGGTTATCAGATGGAACTAGTTATTCAGTTGGTATGGGTGGGTGGGGAACCACCTCAGCAAATAACAAGCTTGGCAGTCAATTCTTCTTATGGACTGTAAGTATGTTTGTTTTAAGGTCTCTTTTATCATAGTATTCCATCGTCATTTTTCTTTTTAAAAATACAACCTTGTACATCAAACCAAATTCAACATTTGGAGCATAATTTTATCCTGGATACTTTACTCTGAATATGTATACTGCTTCCTAATACAAGTAAATCTCTCAAGAACCATGGAACTATTTGATATAAAGTTTTAAAGTAAATATATTCTCTCCTATGTATATACTTCAAAATATAATTGTCTTACTTAGTATCCTAGAGGTCTAGCAGCATGAACCCAGGAAAAAATTATAAATTAATTGTTAAATTAATCACAACTATGTCATTTTTCTATTTTTAGAGTTGCACAACTTGTAAACTCATGATAACTTAATGAAGTCATCCGCAATATAGGCATATTATCAATTTGTACCTTTCAATATATGGTGTTAATTATACATACTTTGCATTGCAATACAATAGACTTGTAAGACATACCACATTTTTTTAAATTTCTGAAATCAACAGTGTGGTGTAAGAAATTAATTACAAGTTGGCTTGTCACATGCAAGTCACTGTCTTTTTCCTGGGTGGTAGCCCTAGGAATTCACTCCTCTTTTTGTGGCTGATAATTACCACTACCTTTTCCCCCTCTTGGAATTGTACATTAAACTGAAACTATCTACAGTCTAAAATAATGTTCTTGGGCCCGGCAGGATGGCTCAGTGGTCTAAAGTGCCTGCTTAGGAAAGCTTAGGCGGCTGCAGGGACTGCGGTTCGATCCCCGGCACCACATGCTGTGCCAGCCCTGCCCTCAGGGCAGGCTGAGCGGGCCATTAAAAAAATAAAATAAAATAATGTTCTCTGATCTTTTACTTGATGGCTTTCAATATTTGGTTCCCCTCAACCACAAAAAAGGGGGAAAAAAATGGGGTAAGCAAAAGAAGCAGTAAGAAGTTTCACAGAAAGTAGTAAATCAGCTGATGACAGGCCTCACTTAGCTTGCAGTTTTGATTGGTAGTTTTTTGTATTTTTAAAAGTTGGATTAGTTGTCACAGCTACCTAGTGTATAAAACCATTTTTTGTTTTTGCCTTTAATATTATTATTATTTAATTTTTGAGACAGGGTCTTGCTGTCATGCAGGCTGGCCTTCAACTCACTATGTAGTAGGCTAGCCTTACCCTCATATTTGTGGTGATCTCTTGGATCAGCTTCCCAAGTGCTAGAATTACGGAATGCCACCACACCTGACTAAATCCATGTTTTAAACTTTTTGTGGAAGTCTAGTCATGGCCAGTATATATGCTCTTGGGTGGCAATAGACAAGTTAAAATTTTTACTCTTTAAGGGGCTGGGGAGATAGCTCCGAGGCACAAGTGCCTGCTGGGCAAGTGCAAGGTTGTGAGTTTGAACCCTGGTCCCCCCCCCCCAAAAAAAAAAATTTTTGTTTTTACTCTTTAAGATATACACATATACTTTTTCAATATTCACATACTCCTCACCACAGTTGTTACCTAACCCTTTTTACTACTTATATACATGTAGTGTCTGTGTACACATCAGCTTTCAACTTTTGCCTTAGAAGACTTGAAGAAAATAATATCCCTTTAGTTGGAGATGGTTATTTATAGCTGCTGACATAAAATTAAAAATTATTTTATACACCCTGGAAATAGCCTTCTAAGACTATGTGCTTTCTACTTTGATTCTTGACTGTAGCAATTACCAAAACTTTCTGTAGAGTATCACCCTCTATTTTTTCTCTTAGAAGAGAATGTCTTCCCCTGAAGGGTTCAAAATGCCCTCATGAAACAGAAATAGATGTTATATTGCCTAGCATGGGAGATTAATATTTCAGATCAAGTTTTGATTCCTGGGTGAAATATTTTTATATAAATTATATCAATAACAAACAGTTCCGTGAGAAGGTAGATATAACCAGTGTTTCCATGTTTCTAGTGGTCTTTTTTTCAAAGGAGAATTTTTAAAAGACCACTTGTGCTTCTTTATTCAACCTTATCAACATTATATTTTCTTGTAATTGTAATTTTTGTTTATGCTGGATATTTTTCTCTATCCAGGGTGGTTTTTGGCAATTGCAATGGCATTGCTATGGTTGACTACTTCCAAAAAACAGTGCTGCTCAACTTGGGCACCATTGAATTATATGGCTCTAATGATCCTTACCGGAGAGAACCCCGATCTCCTCGCAAATCTCGACAACCTTCTGGAGGTAATAAAAAAAGGAAAAAACCTAACAGTTTTAAAATTTCTACAGATTCTGACAGCTTTTACAAAGAAAAGTATTTTAGCAGGCAGTTTGTCTGATGTAGAAAGTATAAGTTTATGTCATAGTCAAAAACAAGCAAAAGCATTAGTCTTATTTTTTCTTTAGTCTTATTTTTGTTTTGTATTGTTACTGAGTTTTGATTTTAATATAATAGAATTTTACTAATGTTGAGAAAGAGACGCAGTCAGACTTCTTTAGCTAAATTATAAAAATAATATTAGCTTCATTATCATAGCATAAACAGTTAACTTAAAAGTTTTTATCCCTTTTTATTGTTTGGCCTCTAATAAGCCAATAATTTGTTATTCCAACTGTTTAATTCAAAGGAATCATTTGTATGAAAAGAATGTGAATGTAAAAAATGATTTAAATTCAACAAAAGGTTAAGATTCTTAGTGCTTATTGTATGCAGGCCTGGATTGCTTTTGAATTCTCTGTATAGAATAGTCTTTGTGTTTACTAGGCAATTAGCTTTATTTATTTATTTGTTTATTTAGTACTCAGGATCAAACTCAGGACCTTGCACATGCCAAGGAGACACGCTGATGAGCTATCCCCCCAGCCCTTGATTTTAAATATTTGAACACTGATGTTCATAGAGCACATGTATAGTGGACTATCTCATATCTCTTGCCTGTGCACAAAAGTAGATAGCATTCAACCCATAAGATGCAGGATACACCAATAAGACTTCCAGCCTGTGGACTTCCATTTTGTATGCTTGCTTGTGAGTCCTGTTTGATTCCTGTTTGCCTCATTTGCAAGACACTAATGTGCACTCAAAAAGCTTTGAGAAGCTCTTTCTATGCCTGATAACTCAGTTACCCTAGGTATAGCTCTGGTGTAGAACACTGCCTGAGTTTGAGCCCCAACACTAGAATAATTTAATAAGTAATGAAATTATTACTGAGATTCATTTTCTAGTTACCACCAGTCTTAGTACTATTACTATTAAAAGTTAACTATGACTATTATAAGTAGTTAATACAGCTAATTTTACAACATATGAAAAAAAGCAATAATCTGCAAAACAAAAGCTAAACAATAGCCCTTTCTATCATTTTAGCTTGATGGTTGGAGTCTCCTTTTCAAATGTTGTTTTACATTCTGTATTGCACACTAAGTAACTGAGCCACCTGACTTCCTTTTTGTATTGTTTGTGAGTCCGACCATTTTCTCATGTTGTATCTTCAGCAGAGATTGCTATTTCACTATTCCATTCTAGTTGTCTCCTTTTTATTCCCCTTCTTTTTCATTGCTTCACTGAGGTATGCTGATTGTGACTTCTTGCATGTGCGGCCTATCTAGCTTGTATTCTAAGTCTGTGAAAAAACTTCATTCTTCTTTTTTAAGTAAGTCATGTATGTCTTAGCATTTTTGTTTTTGTCTGTAAGGTCATTATTTATCTTTGCTTCATCATTGTTTATTTTTCTTTGTTTTATCATTGTTTATCTTTGTTTCATTTATCTTTAAAAGAGCTTATTAAAGTGCTTTAGATTCATTTCATATCATGTATATAAAAACAGCTGAGTGCTGTGTTCCAGTCCAGTTTCTAATACTTAGTGTTAGAAAGTTGTGAAGCATTTTTTGAAGGGTTAAAAATTTTTTTAGAAACCTGTCATAAAATTGTATTAGTCCTATTTTTTTCTTCTATAGTAGTTTCCGTAAAATTGTTAATAAATGCCTAAATTCAGCCAAACATAAAGACTTAATTTTATTAAGTCTTAAATCTTAAATTTCACTTTATCCTACTTTATTCTGTAATAAATTTCATACTGGTATTTATGTTTTTATTTTTCCTTTTTTTAAATTATTTTTTTTCTCTTTTTTTTTCTTTTTCCTTTTATATTGAATAATTAGCTGTGGGATATAGACCATTTGAGTTTTTTCTTACTAGTCTATGTTATTTACCCACTATAACTTTTCCTCACCCATTGTTATGTTAGAATTTCTCAAAGAAAATTAAAATAATTAAAATATGGCTTGAAATAACATCTTACTGTGGTAATCTTAATCTTACCTAATTCTAAAGATAATTATTTTCCAAATAAAATGAATTATAAAACATGAACTACAATTCTTTCATTGCAGATAAAAACTTAGTCTTGTTGAAGTATATTTTCAGATTTTTCTTGAGGGTATAGCCCAAATGACATCAAGTGATTCTTTAATCATTTTTAAGTGGGTCTGTTTGAATGGAGAACTTTTTCACTAATAGATGCTAATGTATTTTCATTCACAATCTAGTATCACTCTTGAATTGATAAAATATCTGTTGAAGTTTGACTGTCTTGTAGATTTAGTACAATGCAGTTGAACTGTTGACTGAAACATAGAGCATGCTTCTGTAATATTTAAGAATTGTAAGTCTGTCAGAGGGACAAACTGTGATAAAATTTTTCATTTGCTCAGACATGTGTTTGCTAAAATTGTGACCCTGTTCAAGGTGAAACATGGCATTGCACATGTCTTGTTTTGCTGATCACTTGACTCTTCAGAAATTGAAGGATACATGAAGAGGAATTTTGTATTTTGGATATAATTGTAATGCCCAAGTAAGAAAATTAGGAGGTAGAAGTAGCAGACACATGCAAAAAAGTAAAAGTCAGTAACATGAGGAAATTAGAGGTAAAAACCTCTCTAAGCTTTAGGAAAGTTTTTTTTCTTTAACCTGTTGATAAAAAGTTCTAAACATAAAAGTTTTTTTTTAATTTTTTTTTTTTTTTTTTTTTTTTTTTTTTTTTTTACTATAGTTGCAATTAGTTTGAAGTCTTCAATAAGACAGGAAAGGAGAAATATCCATGGAGCCAAATAGTACTGGTTAAAAATTTCTGTGCGTGTTGGTTGTGTGTGTGTGTGTGTGTGTGTGTGTGTGTGAAAGCTGTATGTATTATGGGCTTTTTCCAGTATATGCCTGTAATAAAGTTCAGTATATGAACTTGGGAGATTATCAACAGCAATAATGAAATGGACAGTTATAACTTTATTCTGCAGTGATAGCTAAATATCTATGGTCTTTCAAAATATTTCATAGTATTGTACTTGTCCTTATGACGGTAGAGGTAATACATAAAGTCATTTTGTTGACTTCTTGTTGGCAAGTCTGAATATCAGCACCTCTAGTCTTGAGAGTTACTTGATCATGAGCACTGAGAGGCACTGTGGTAGCAGGACAATAGATGTAATAAGCAAAACAGCTAGTTTGCAGCATCACAGCTCACTTCTGTGCAGGCTTTCTTAACGCTCCATAGATGGCATCTGTTTATTAATTCTTCTAGACTTCTCCACATAGCATTTTGAGGCTGAGTTTGACCATAAGTAACTGAAAACAGAGAAGGTGAAAACGTGGGCCAAAGGAGAGTTGTGTTGAGTGTGCATGAAATAAAGGATGCAATATGAGTGTACTAAGTATTACAGCAATCAAAAATCGCTGTGTCAAGTTACAAGGTTTGTTTCCAAAACCATGGGATATAAAACAGCAAATGCTTAGTTGTCATGAAAATACAGGGTAGAAAGTAGTAGGACCCAATTTAGAAATGATTTTAAATAATAATTGAAAAACCAAACATAAGAACTTCAGTAGCCTTCCACTAAAAAGAATGCTATTTCTCTCTGGAAAGTACAGAAACTAATTTAGCAGAAATTTCCTCAATGTGAACAAAACAGATCAAACATAATTAGTGTTTATCAAAGAAATTAGTGAATTTTAAAAGTACCCTAAGTTGATAAAGGTAAAATATATTACAATTAGTTCATTAAAAGTGCAGATTAGTCAAAATTCTAGAGTAAGTAGCTATGTAACTGATGGGTTGTGTGCATATAAAAGTGGAGATTGTTAGTTAGCAAAAGTTTATTAAAAATAAATTGCAGGGCCCGGCGGGATGGCTCAGTGGTCTAAAGCGCCTGCTTGGGGAAGCTTGGGCGGCTTCAGGGACTGCAGTTCCATCCCCGCCACCACATGCTGCGCCAGCCCTGCCCTCGGGGTGGGCTGAGCCTGCCATAAAAATGAATGAATAAACAAACAACAGTTCTGAAATAAGAAAAAAAATAAATAAATAAAATTAAAAAAAAAAAATAAAGTGTTAAAATAAATAAATAAATTGCAGTCAGGGAGATAACTCAGAGGTATAGGCACCTGATAGGCAAACACAAGGTTCCAAGTTTGATCCCCAGTACCACAAGAAAAAAATTACAATGAAATTAATTTTATTTTTAAAATCTGGTAAATTTGGTAATGCTTATGGCAGCCTGGCAACATATTTTCTTAAGTTGATTAGATATTTGATAAAGAATTCCATGATAATTTTTGAACCTTACCTGTAGAAGTTACCTAAATACCTAGTTTTGTTTGACGATTTTAAGATTGACTAAACACCAAGTTATCAAGGTACTGTCTGCCAGCCAAATGTGACTCACAGCTTAAGTTTGTAAATGCAGTTTTATTGGAGCAATGCCAGGTTGATGTGCTTCTATGTTGTTTCTGGCTGTGTTTGTGCTACTACATTAAAGCTGGATATTCAGTTTTAGATCAAATAAATTATTCCCTATCTGCATTCACTTAAAATTAAGTGCTTGCGGGCCCATGAGTTAAACTATGGTGTCTGATGGCTCAATATATATGGTAGCAGTAACTTCAATATAGTATGCATTGGTTAATCATTATGTTGAATAACGCATGGTTGTATCTGTTGAACTTTTAAATAGCAAATTAAACTTTCTGTCTGAATATTTGAAAGAGAATATATGCTTATCAAAGTTATCTTGGATTAACTCCAGAAGGTAATTATACATGGAAGTACTGTCTACCTCGTTTCATGTGTGCAATGCTAAGTAAGATACTTCTTGAGCCTCTGTATCCTTATTTGTAAAGTCAAGGTGATTTCCTCTAACCATTAAGTGGTCTCATGGATGTAGGACTTTGATTCTTACCTTGAATGAGACAGAAGATACTGGAGAATTTTAACTCACTGAATGCTTATTATAATACATCATATTTAAATTAAATCATCTAAATCCATATCCTTTAATTGAGCTCCCCAAATGTTTAATTCAGTAAGCAGACAAGAGAATATTTGTACTTTTCTAACCTGAACTTTTAGTCCTTGTGCATGGAATAAATTACCTTCCTATGATTTTTGCCGTGAATTCAAGCCAGGTTGTAAAATAAATCAGCTTTTACATACGTAACTCATGTATTTTTGAAAAGAAAATGTTTTGTTAGAGGTATTTTAAAACTGTGGTGCTATACATTTAAGAAGTATAGTCCTATAAAGATAAGTAATGTGGACTATTTTAAATATTGCACAAGTGGAGTTATAAAAGATTTTCTTAATTATGATTCAAAAATATGTAAGGAAAACATTTGAAGTTTAAGTCAAAGGTCATCCTTATTTTAAAAAAAGGTATTCTAAAAAAATAGCTTGTGCAACAATGGAAAAGTAAAAATATAAAAAGACCATAAATATTCATTTCTCCTTTGAGAAATTGAAAAATGTCATATACCTCTCATTCCTGACTTTCATTACAATTAATATCTTTTAAGAGGAAATTATCTCATTTGAAAATTCTGTTTCTAACCTGTTTTCTTATTTTCTTAACTGATAACTGGGGCATTGAAATGAGATTTTTTGGTATCAGAATATTCATATCTCACACTTTGAGCATAGTATCAATTTTAGTAGTTTATTAATGTTTTTAAATGGACAAAAGTATAATGTAGACAGTAAGTAGAGAGCAGTTTCTACTTTTGGAAATTCGCAGTGTGACTTTTTCGTTGTTTTTGTTTCTTTAGCAGGTCTATGTGATATTAGTGAAGGGAGTGTAGTCCCAGAGGATCGCTGCAAGTCTCCAACTTCTGGTAACTGTTTTTGTTTCATTATTAATTATGAGGGTATATAAAACAAAATGGTATATTACTACTGTTTTACAGATAAACAGTTGAAATATACCAACAAAAAAGTGTTGTCACCAATTTATTCATATGGTCATAACTGTATTATTTGCATTCTGATTAAGTGAAAAGAAATGTAACTTGTGCTAGATTAAAATACATAGCTTTTACCTGATTAAAGTCATATAATAGTTTACTTTGTAATATTTACATTTTTAGATAAAATGTGTTTTACTTTTTCCTAACTAGATCATCTGTTTAGCTACAGATGTATAGTCTGTTGTTTTTTTTGTTGTTGTTTTTGTTTTTTCTTTTAGGTACTTTAGGCATTATCTAGTAGAACACAGTAGAACCAAAGAAAGATTGATCATGCAATCTGGTTTCCTTTAGTCACTGAACAACATCTATTTAAATGTTATGAGAGGTTTTTTGTTTTTTGTTTTTTTTTCCTTTTGGGTACTAGGCAAAAGCCAGCCACTCTTGCATGCAATTTTGAGAACTTATATTTAAAAATATTTTGATTCATTTTATTTTAGTGGGTTGAAACTTTGCTAATGGTTAACAATGGTAGCTTTATAATTTTAATGTAAGTCTAATTTCTTAAATTGTTCTGGGTAAGAAACTTCAATTAGCTTTCTACTAAAAAGATTATTTTTAACATAAGTATGGGTTTTTACCCTTCCAAAGCTAGTTTTTTCTGTATGAGAAATAATCATCAGAATGGAAAATGCTGGGAAGGGTATTTTGCTCTATGTCCTCAGGTTTCAATTTACCATTTTATTAGATCTTAGAATATAAAAATGTTTATGGTCTTTTTATATTTCTACTTTTCCATTATTGCACAAGCTGATCTTTTTTAAAGTTAGAATTATCTACATGTGTTCTTATTCTTCATACTTCACATATAAATTTATTGACTAAATGAATAAAACCTATAAAGACACAGAAATCACATCAGACCTCAGTACTAAATCTTAACCTTAGTAGAATGAAGTTTGATTTAATGGTATGTAATGAGTAGTTGTTTTCTGGTTCATGGGACTACAGTAATTTCTAAATTGGGAAATAATACCTTTTCATTATTATTATCTTCCTGCCGTTACATGCAGTTACAGTTCTGCTTTTCTCACTGCCCAGAGTCCACCTGAATGCAGTTGTCAGTAGGTTAAAGATTTAAGTCAAATTTGGTACTCTGGACAAGTAATATTAAATGACTGTCAAGATTGTTGTAATAGGATCTGGCTCAGATAAATACTCCTTTGTATCCTAAACCAAACTTTCAAAAAGTAAGTATAGTCAGCAATTCACAGTTACTAAAGAAGAGATAATTATAGAGAGACTTCCAAAAGGTGGGTACACCTAACAGTTTGATTAACAGAAGAAGGCATAACTGTAAATAAATATGTATGGGTACAGGCATAGGACTGTTTTTTCTCTTGAGCTCAAGTTGTATAAATAATAATTGTATCAAAAGGAAATTCAGTTGTTAGTCATGGATTAATACTAGAAGCATTACAATAACTATAATGAAATTTTAACCTTTTAAACACTGTCCTATTATACATTATGTTTGTCTTTGCGTACTTCTTTAAAAACAGTTAACAGTAATTTTTGCTATACTGGGCTACTTGACACATATGTAAATTTTTTATTTGCCTTCAACCTATTAGCATCCTAATTGTAAAAATAGAGGAATATTTGCTGATTCTTTTCACCAACTCATACAAATTCTTCTAATCTGAGGTGATTAAAATAGAATAGATGGAATGAATTCAAGGATAGTCGCAAGGTCAACCCTAACAATGGGATAGTTATTAACTGAAAATAAGCAATTAAATTGATCGCTTCATATGTTTTCTAGAAATGGATAAAATAGCTAAGTGATATATGATACAATTTAAAACTGATATAGTTGGTATTTATGGGGAAGAAATGTATCAATTTGGGTCAAAATTACTCCTTCATAAATACTAAGGGCAAGATCAATATTATATACACTAGCAAAATAGTCATATGCCTTTTGTTAACATCATTGTGGTCATTGAAAATTAATTCATAAAATGGATAAGCTGTTTTGAAAAGTTTTTAAATCCCATAATCGGGGCTGGGGCAACAGCCCCGTGGTACAATTGCCTGCCTGGCAAGTGTGACATCATGAGTTCAAACCCCAGTCCCACCAAAAATAAAAAATAAAAATAAAAATAAAATAAATCCCATAATCAATATTTGTGATTTCATGTTTAGTTGATATTAAAGCTGTCTTCAGAAAACATGAGTAATAACTATAATTTTACCTTTGCATTTTTAATAAATCAATGACCTCTTTGAAAAAAATCCTACCCAACAGACTTATAAACAAGTGAGATAATGATCTCTGGTCTTTATTTCAAAGAACTAAGATTCTTTCACTGAGTACATTAATGGTGGAAAATTTGGGGGGAGAAGTGCGTATGATGTTAAAATGATAAAAAGAATTTGTTAGATTGTTTTCTATATTATAATGCTACACTTACTATGATGTAAATGGTACCTTGACAATTTGCTGTGTGTTCTAGGAAAAGCAGGAAGTATAGATACTACTTATGTTTCCTTAATTGTAGTGCTTTGTAGATTTATTCAAGTAGAAGATTCTAAAAACCCCATGAGAAGCTTTTCATAAACTCTTGGTGCAAAAGTTATAATTAGTAGTGAATATTTTCAGTTAACAGAAAGGTAAATATTCTTGTTTTATGTACAGTCTATATTACCTGGTCTTACTTTGAAGACATTTTTATGTTGTTAACATATATGTTACACTGTTAATACTAATATAAGAAATACCAAAACTATTACCAATAATACCTTTTTGTACATTCATGTGTCTGTCTAGTATCAAATGACAGTAACTTCTTAAAATACATGCAGCATAGAGTGAGCATTGTATTCTTTAAATCTGAATTATATGTAAATGTTAAACTATACATTTTTTTTTATTTCTGAACATGTTGCTAAAGTTAATATTCACTTGAATTTTCTTTCTCTTTTTTTTTTTCACTGTAACATTGAGATGTCACCCTAACCACTTTTTATTTTTGAGACAGCATTTCACCAAATTGCCCAGGCTGGGCTTGACTTTATAATACTCCTGTTTTATCTTTGAATCCTGTCCATAGAAGTTGGGATTATAGGCATGCAAGACTGTGCCCCAGCATGCAGTAGGGATATATGAGAATCTATTAATAGTAGTTAGCAAAAATAACATAAAATTTATCGTGTAGTCTTGTAAACCTGCTAGAAAAGTAATTGGCTGTTCATAGTGGTATAAACTTGTAAGCCTAGCATGTACTCACAAGGCTGAAGCAGGATGGTTGCTGTTAATTCAGGGCTAGCTTGAACTATGTAATGAGGCCCTGCTTCAATTCTTTTTTTTTTTTTAAAGAAGTAATTTGCTTCTGCCAGTGTTAGCAGATTTTACTTGGTCAGAGAACATTGAAAGTATTTGCCACCTGGCCAAAGAAGGAAGTGGGATATTAGAGTGGAAGAACATATGGATATCATGTTTTGACTTTTAATTCATTAGGATTCAGAACTTTACAGCATTGTTTTTAAATACACAAAGAAAAATTCTTGGTTTGCTTTTAATCATGTTCCATTCATTCAACCGGTACTTACTATACACAGCTGCACAAAAAGCACTCCATTATTAATAAGACAGAAACATTAGATGTGAGCCCTACTTTGTAGATGTTCCTTTCCATTAAAGTCATGTGTGTAAATTTAAACTATAAGATGCTAAGTTATTAACATGAGAAATACAGAGCAAAGCGTTATAGGAATTGAAGGAAGGGCAAGTGATTTTGAAGTTTGGTAGATTATGAAAAATCCAGCAAGTGAAATATCGTTTAAATAAGTGTCATTTTTAAAGATATTCTGTAGCTTTTACATGAAGATTTTTGCCAAATTATAAGGAAAATCACATTATTAATATTACTGTTATATTATTTAAGATACTACAGCGGTGATTCCTATGCTGTAATTTTATCAGAATGGGTAGCAACTATATTAGTATCCTCCATGTGTGGTCAGCAACTTGGGAACTTGCCTTAGAGCTTACCATAGTTTTGTACTTTTTGTGTACATGTTTGTGACTGACTGTGTCTGTTCCTTTCATTGTCTTCATTGTGTAGGTTCTTCATCTCCTCACAATTCAGATGATGAACAAAAAACGAATAATTTTATAGAAAAGGGTATAGTATCTTAATTTTAAAGTATTTTTCTTTATGTTTAATATGTTTGTTTTATTTTGAATAGATTTTGACATTTTATATCAAAATATTATTTTCAGTGAAGACCAAAAGCAGAAAGTTTTCCAAGATGGTAGCCAGTGATATAGGTAGGAAATAGAAATTTCTATTTTGTTTCTAATCCTTGCTATATGCAATGCTAACCCATTACCAGAAAATGATCCAAAGCATTGCATTTTGTATATATTAATTTTTATTCTTTTGCAAAACATTAATTTCTTGGGCTATGTCTCTTCTAAACTTATTGGGGCAATAATTACTTAAAATCAGTTAATTGGGTTTACAGTTTTTTTTCTCTGACTTGCAGTATGAATTCTTCTGTTAATTTTAGTATTTGCTTTATTTTAAAATAAAGCAGGGTTCAACTTATAGTATTCATAGCTAAATTCTGTATTTATCAAGCTTTGATGTAATTTTTTCTTTATATTTTCTTTGTGTTTTCCTATCTTTACTCAATTTTTTTCATACTTTTAAGAGCCCAGATTTCAAGGAAATAGTCTTCTAAAAATGGACTTTGGTCTGTGATCTATATACTACTTTGGGGTTAAGTGAGAATTTTGTCTCCCCTGCTCCCCCCTGCACATATTCTTGTGGTTGTGGATATTCTTTGAAATGTATTATTTTGTCAAAGATTCTTGAAGTTTAAAACTGAGAGAGAAAGTTGTGTAGTCAAACTTTGGGAGCATGAATTACATATAGATTAGATGACTTCCTTGCCTTTCTCTCTTTCTCTTTTTCTTTCTGTTACAAAACACTTAATGATCTTCAAAGGCTTTTTAAATGCTTGACAACAATATTGTTAAAATGATGAATTTTTAGTAAAATCAAAATTTTAAGCATGTATTACATCTATTTTTCTCAAGACATATATATTCTTTAAATTTAATGCCTTTAAAGGAATTTGTTGACAGCTTGAATAACTTCTTTTTTTCCATTGATAAAGTTCAAGATATGGTTCAGTTTTCAAAAGTTCTTAGAAGTAACATCTGGCTTGCTTGCATATTATAAATTGAACCCTGTTTAGTCATATTAATGGTGACTGTTAGCCCCTCTGGTTATTTTTAAAATAAGTTGTATTATTTTGGGGCAAAAGGCTTTTTATGTAAAAACAATGAGTTATTTATCTGTTTATGTGGTTTTTTTGTATTGAATTTGTTGGTCATAGTTAAATTACTATATGTGTTAGAGCTGTAACATACTAGTTTTTAACCACTTGCCTTTATGTTTTATTTTAAGAATACATTAGAGGAGCCTTTGTTTCAACATAATATAAAAGATTAGAAACGACTTTTCTTCATATATTTTACCAAATAAATTTTAGAATCAAATTACCAAGAAATTTTATTTTACTTAAATGGTCTTCAATACATAATGAAATTTATTAAATTAGGTTCTCTTTTAACCTTAAGGTCTATATTAAATATGTCAAGTAGCTTTCTATTTTTGTGTCTTAAATAGAATATGCAACTTGAAATATTTGCACTTCAGTTCACTAACACATTTGTTGGGGATGAGAACATTATTACAAGGACAGTCGTTTGGTAGTATTCTTTTCTTTTTATGTTACTTGTGTCAGTTTCCTATAGTTACTTTCTGGGAAGCATGTTAACTTTACTTTTTAAAATTATGTTACTCTCAGTTTTGGATGTTCACATTTCCCAGTTTCATATATAATATTTTCTTTTCAGTTACACATTTTAGTGTGTTTTTAATCTCAAGATTCATTTATTTTAAAAAATATATCTCAGTTTTTCTTGTACAAGTGCAGAGTACCCAATTTAGACTCTCAAATTTTCATGACTGAAAATAAGGTACCTTTGTTTCTCTACAATAGTGCCTAATCTTGTAATAAGAATTGGCACAAAATATGCTGTTAAAAATATAAAAGGTCCCAGCACTTGGGAGGCTGAGGCAGGAGGATCGGTGCGAGTTCGAGACCAGCCTGGGCTACAAAAGTGAGCTCAAGGCCAGCCTGAACTGCGCAGTGAGACCCTGTCTCAAAAAACAAAACAAAACAAAAAAATACACACACATATATGTATGTATGTGTGTGTGTATATATATATATATATATATATATATGTATATAGTCAATGAGACAGTAGACGAAAATTCATAGATTTTCTGAGGACCTCTGTCTTGTCTGGAATTTTCTGTGTAGTGCTGGGTTGGCGAAAGTACTACTGTAGGAACCCTTGAACTCTCCTGGGCTCTTTGTCATACAATATCATACATCTTTGCTAAAAAGTGTCCTGAACATTCTGAAATTATCCTCTACCTTGTTCTACTCACACTCACAGCTTTACACAGTGACTTGTTAAAAGAAAGCATAAGAATTAGACAGAGGGGCTCCCCAGTTAGCAGTGGTGAAAGAACCACATTGTATGATAGCAGACTGATTGTAACCCTAAATTTCACTTGTTATTTGTGAATGTTGCTTGTGATGATGTAGAAAAGTCATTCATACATAAGACTCAATTTGTCATCAAAGTATATAAGCATAAGTCTTTCAGGTCTACATTCATATTTGTTGATAAATTACTGATTCTAATTTTTTGAACTTTGTTACATTAAACAATAGCTAACGAAAAAAATCACAAAAATAAAGTAGTGAATTTTTAACATTTATTATTTAAACATTAAATTTTTCAATATTAACTTCTTTTTGTTGTACTGAGTCTTAGAAAAGAAAACCCCAAATCTTATGTGAAAATACCAATAGTACTTTATAAAAAAAGTAATCTTTATTTCAGTTATCATACCTAAGGCAGTCTGCACACATGACAGCAGCACATTCCATCCATATGTATCACTTATGCTATTAACATGTTTTGTTTTTCTTGTCTTTCTGTTGTATTTTCTTGACATCTCAGTGCTCTTGCTGTTCCATCAGGAGGCCCTTATTATATTATACAGTGTATGCTTAACAGAAACATAAAATATCAATAAAATAAAATATTAAATTCTTAATAAGTATTGTGCTTTTAGACTAAAAGCATGTGACAACAGCTGTGTACTTGCTTATAAACCTAAAAACATCAGAAATAAATTCTTAAATGAAGTACAATGAAAATACCAGTGGAAGTCTACCAAAAAAATCAAGCTTTGCTTCAGCTGTTCATGCCCAAGACAGTCTTCATACATGACTATTGTGTATTCCATGCACTTGTCTCACACTGACAGCATATGTGTTTAGCTTTCTTTTCCTGTATGGCAATCTTGTCGCCTGTCTTCCTCATTTGTCAGGAGCTTCCTACTATACTGTACAACATGCACTTAGGAGGGAAATAACATGTCAATCAGATATATAATGAGTGCTTAGAATAAACATGAAATTTTCATTTTTTTTTTTTTTTTCTTGTTTCAGAACCTTTGTTTATTCACTCATTTTTATGGCCGACTCAGCCTGCCCCAAGGGCAGGGCTGGTGCAGCATGTGGTGCCAGGGATCGAACCGTGGTCCCTGAAGCCGCCCAAGCTTTCCCAACCAGGCGCTTTAGACTACTGAACCATCCCGCTGGACCCCAAACTTTTGTTTGTTTGTTTATTTATTTTTATGGCTGGCTCAGCCTGCCCTCAGGGCAGGGCTGGCACAGCATATGGTGCTGGGGATCGAACCGCGGTCCCTGCAGCCGCCTAAGCTTTCCTAAGCAGGTGCTTTAGACCACTGAGCCATCCTGCCGGGCCACTAAACATGAAATTTTCATATCAGCCGTTTCTTTGCTTATGAAGCCTGATAACATGAAAAATAAAAATTTGTATGAACTATAATGTAAACACAAAATTCTACCACAGAAATAAGCTTTGCTTTCAATGTCACAACCAAGACCGTCCACGCACATGACAATTTCATATTCCATACACAGATATCACATGCATGCATGTTTTGTTTTCCTGTACTTTCATGTAAGACACAGCCAGCATCTCTTTGATTTTCCTGTTGTCATAATGGATCTTCTGATGCTGTGCATGCCTGTTCACCTGTTCGCTCAGCAGTGTGCTCCAACTTTTTTGTGTAGTTCCAAAGCAGAAGCATTCTGTTTTTCCCCTGCCATAAATGATCTCTTATGACCTCAGTCACGGTCCTCTAAGAAAATTTCACCATGATATTTTGCATTTGCTGTTTTATTTGTAAACTATCAAACTGTGCCACATGTATAGGAGTCAAGTAGAACACAACCATTGGCCAGCTCTTTGTGTTTGAAGAGACATCATAGCTGCATAACTCATCAACATCTCTTTCACCTTTGGTTGTGTTGTAGTATGTTTGTATTTTAGGCTTTCCTTTTGTAGAGCTTTGCTTATATTAGGGAACTGTCTCAAGAACTTTGGCTCACATGGCTAGCATGAGCGCCTTCATTGTTGATCCTTGTCCACCCACACCACTCCTCTGTTACAAAAATCATCTTCTCAATCCCTGCATGAGTAGCTGGTGATTTACCTTTGCCCTGCTCCAAAACTTGCAAATCTTGTTTTTCATGTGCCATTGTACTTAGTTGAGCTACCACTACAAGAAAAATCAAAGGAAATGTTTATTTTTAAACAAATTCTGGAGTGATATGACTCTATTTTACACTCTGTAATGCTCAAGTAATCATACAAAAAACAAAAGTGTGTGGAGCAAAGGTCAGTAAAAATCTCATTTTGCCACATTTGTACACATGCACATACTTTGCTGTTCATCTTACCAAGTGTATCAACACATAGATTTCTTCCTGTACCCCTCAGAGAAAGGTACTCAGTTGCACAGCCAAGCTACTATTACACTAAAGTACAGATTTATAATAGAAAAGTAACAGATAGGTCTACTGGGCCCAGTCTTATGTACCTAGGGAATAAACAGTTTAACCTGAACATAGAAACCAGCGTTATGGATTTGCTTGTTTGTTTTTCTGCATGATGTACAGCTGGAATAGCTGACACCAGTAACTTTTAAAACTGTATGTATCCATTATAATTTTTCTGACATTGTATTACACCTTTGTAAGTAATTTTTCTTATTTAATCCAGTTAGTAATTTCAGCAAGCTATTATTATATTGCCTTGTTTTGCAGGTGAGGGTACTGAGTACAAATTAATATACCCATTACAAATGACAACAGAATTTTTATCCAAATGCCGAGCTTCAGTGTCTAGCCTATATATTCCTGTACTATATTTCTTTTTAGCAATATAAGATTCTTCAGGTTCAAAAATAAATTCATTGTGTAACTCATAATTAGATAATCTAATTATGACCCTACCTATATGCCCAGTAATCTGGAAAAAAAGATGGCTCATACTAAATTCTGTCTCAATGCTATATCCCATCATTCAAGAATATGCTGCCCAGTAATCTGGAAAAAAAGATGGCTCATACTAAATTCTGTCTCAATGCTATATCCCATCATTCAAGAATATGCTGCCTGAAAGTTTACTGTCCTCAAAAACAAACTCAAGAGGGATGACTGGGTCAAACTGTAGAGTTCCCTAGCCAATCTACCCAAGTCTTGGTTTCAGAGATTGCTTCCTGTTAGGCCACTAAATCAGGTGAATGATTCTAACAATGCTTCCTTTCTCATATATGAGAGCAACCTATCTAGGAGTTACTTAGGTGTTCTTAGTTTTCAGCAAAAATACCATGTCAGGCTGGAGAGATAGCTCAGTAGAATAAGGACTTTCCTGGCAAGCACAGGGTCCTAAGTTCAATCCCTGGTACTGCCAAAAAAAAAAAAGTAATGTAGTTAGTTACATCCACTTCAAAAAGAGTTACATGTAATACAAATGTAGTACTAGAATTTGTTTTGTTTTGTTTATTTACATATTATAATGTTTTTGCGAGTAAAATCTTACTGACCAGCTTTCAAAATCAATAGATTTTCCCGTACTATTAGCAATTTCTGTAAATCATTTAGATTAGTTATCAATTATTTACTCTTTATAAAAAATTTGAATGTAAAATTCTGAAAAGCTTTGTTATTTTAAAGTTATATACAAATATTTCTTAAGTATATATCTTCTTTGCAAAGTAATAATCAAACTTTTCATTATATGCTTGTGAATAAAATGTCGAAATGTTAGCATTATTTGGTAAATTTGGAAGTGAGTGGTTCACTTTTTCTAAAGACTACTATTTCATGCTGAAAGTAGATTTCCCATTGGATTTGACTGTGACATGATTCTTGTTGCATTTTATTACAAATTTCTACTCAGAAAGTATGATTACCAAATTGCCTCATTACCTGAAGCTATAAGCTGAAAATAATACTAAGAAAGAAAACATAGTCAAAATTATAGTGACTTAAGAGTGTTATGCCTGAGCAAATAGAAATAACAGCTCCATTAATAGTCATCGCCTAAATTGTAACCACTATAGTAGATAATTTTTTACATGGCATTTATTTGGAAATATAGGAAAGATTATACCACTAAAACTTTTTGTAGCTTGCCAGTTCAGAGAGCATATTATTTGGGTCATAATTAATTCTTAGCAAAAACCAATGTAATTTTTGAAGTCAATTTCAGTGAAGATAGTATTATGCACTATTCCAAGTGCTATTTTCATTAGTTCTGTTTGCCTGAGTTCCAATGATTCCTTTTTAAAATTAATGTTCTAGTACAGCAAAAATCCATTGACATTTTATTATAAGTCACCAACTAGTTAGATCACATTATTTCACAGTAATTCTTACTCCTTCATTTTTTTTAGAAAAGAAATTGAATCTTAAAGAAGTTAAACACATATCCCAAGTAGTACTCTCTGGTAATTAACTAGTCAAAGCTAGGGTCTACTTATTTTAACTCTTACTTTACATATGTCTTCACTGTAATGTTTCATACTTTATACTTTATAAGCAAGCATTCACTTTTTCTTCCTTGTTTGGTCACTTTTTCTGGTACTGTCTTCCCAACTCCTTTATATTGATGAGGTGAAAAATACATTCACAGAAAGCCATTTAGAACTTGTTGCCATGTGAATGTAAAGGTACGTATCAAAGTAATTAACTAATATTTTAAGTTCTGACTTTATTTTACTCAATAGAAAACAAAATAGCCCTGATATTTCTACATTTTATTCCCCAACATGATATGATAGCTTAGTCTGTAGAAGCTCACCTAACCAACAAAATAACTGTTGAAAGAACAACAGCTCAGTGAGAAAGAGAAGATGAGTAAGTATTCATTGATACAATTTTTTTATGAGTAATTGTGCTCTACCTTTTTAAAAGGAAGAACGATTTACTTAGCTCCCAGTTTGTAGAGGTTTAAGTTCATTAATAGACTCCCTCCAAGGCCACAAACCATATGGCAGAGGGGCAGCAGTTCATGGTGGCAGAAGACAGGAAAAGGAGAGAGAGAAGAAAGAGATTGAGACTGACTGGCAATTTTAATATTCCCAGTTTTTGTTTGTGGGACCTGGGATTGAAATCAGGACCTTGCACTTGCCAAGCAAACATTGATTCTGCTGAGCTATCTCCCCTGTCTCAATAATTTTGAAGCTTTGAAACACATTGCTTACCCTCAGTTGCTCAAGAAATGAGTTTTATAGGCAGAAAGTTCAAACCATTATACAAGTCCATGTTTCTGTAACAAATCCTTTGATTTTTTCAAGGTGTTTAAAAATCTGAAAGGTACTGATGTATATTCAAATTTAAATTTTATTTCTGAGTATATTTTCTGTCAAGTGTTACAATAAATATGCTTGGAAGTCTTTTTGTGATCCACAGTGCAATACCTGTGTGTTCATTTGTCTTTCTAAGAATTATCTTTTTCTTAAAGGATGTATTTGATTCCTAACAAAATTGGTCTGAGTTGATGTTACCTTACTGGCAAACATTTTTGTGAGTAATCATTTGAACAGAGCCTACATAAATGTGGTAATTTATGTTTCATCATTGCTCATTTTGTTGGCTTTTTAGGACTGTTGTTTATAAAGTACCACAGAGTTTTAACAACAGAAATTTATTATTTTATAGTTCTGGAGACTGGAAATCCAAGATAACCATATGACTGGCTTTACTTTCTTCTGAAAGCTTTTTCCTTGGCTTGCACATGTCTACTTTTCCAGTGTGTTCTCATGTGGCCTTTCCTTTGTGTCTGTACTTGCTCCATTATTTATTGATATTTCCTTTCATAAGGACACTGAGTCAAATTGGAGCTCAGCCTAAAAATTTCAGTTTAATTTAATCAGTTAAGGTTCCTATCTTTACATACAGCCACATCCATAGGAATTAAAGAGTAGAGCCTCCATATGGGAGTCTTGAAGAGGACACAGTTCAGCCTTATACTTACCAAGTTAGTAGTTATTAAATTAAGATATATGTGTATACTTTTTCTCTGTGTAATCTTCTTTGTAAGATGTTGCAAAGAGATTCACAAAAGCTAGGAATTACTAGGAATTCAAGAATGAAAAAAATTGTTCTAATAAATTATTTCCTAGACAATATTAATATCTCTTTCAAATTTTCCTTTTATTAAGGTAACATTCTGGATATTTCTGAAATTCATTTTTTTAAAAGATTTGTATTTATTTTGTCTGTCTCTCTCTCTCTCTCTCTCTCTCTCTCTCTCTCTCTCTCTCTCTCTCTTATTTGTACTGGGATTTTAGGACTTTGCACTTGCTAGGTGAGCACTTAGGCTACTGAACTATCTCCCCAGCCCCAACACAATTTATTTATGAAAAACATTAGCTTCTTTATATAGAAGTAAAGATCCAGTGAAGTTTATGTTCATTTATCATTCATTCATTCATTTATTTATTTATTTATATTTATTTATTTATGGCTCAGCCTGCCCCGAGAGTGGGGCTGGCATGGCATGTGGTCTTGGGGATAGAACCTCGGTTCCCTACAGCTACCTAAGCTTGCCTAAGCAGGCACATTAGACTGCTGAGCTGTCTCGCCAGCCCTGTTCATTCATTTATTAACTTCTTGCAGTGTTAAATATATTAAGTGCTAGACTTATACAAAGATGCAGTATTTTGCAAGATTACATTTTGAGCTTATGAATTTTATTTCTAGTGTGGCAAATATCACTGAAATTATTAGTTTAATAACTATTAAGATAATATAAATGAGAAGAGAGCTTCTGCTTCTTATCTTTCTCCTTCGATTCTCTCTACTCCTACAAGCTGATTGTTAGGGCTGTTAAGCATCCTTGTAGTTTTAATTTAGTATATGTATTCTTCAGCATTATTCTTTTTTTTCATTTTTTATTACTTTTAATAAATAACAATGAGACAGTTTCAAAGCACATTAGTAGGACACCACGATAATTAATACAATACACATTATTGTTGTCTTCATAGTAATTGTTCTGAATGAATACAAGATGCAGACATAACAACTTTTCTAAACACTATTGGTACAAATATTTCTTCTCATTAAACTAAGAGAAAGTAGTTGTATACATAGTCCAATAGTCTATAATAGTAGTAGATTATCAGCAGTACTGGAAATATCAGAAGTCATTGACTTGAGCATTTTATAGCTCAATATATTTAAATGGCTTTGCTTTTTATGACTCATGGCTAAGATTTTCTGCTGGGTGGTTAAGGCCAAGTTAAAGCAACACCTGTATAACAAACATGTAGCTTTTGTGTCTGACAAGGTTAGTCATATCCCCTCAAGATTATCCTTGAAACCATGTACATTGTTTTGTAGAGCTTCTGTCAGCGTTAGCCATCTGGATGAGTCCTGGCCTTTGCTCGACCAGTTTGTTCTCTGTGAAAGCCCAACAGAATGTTTTCTGTCGTTAGGCACACTATGCATCACCAATCCCTTTCCCCTGTGGCCCCATTATCTCCTTGAACAGAAAATATGGGACACCACTGAGTTGTAAAATGTTACTGTACAGGTTCTCTTATGACCTGAGTATTCACTAACCTTGAAAGACTAGGGCCAAAATATTGGTTATCTTGTAGCCCTACTTTTTCTCTAATTTTTTGATTTGCAAACTTAAGTTCTTAATCTTCCAGAAGAGAATCTTAGTGATACTGTTACTCTGTAACAGAGGCAATTGAGCTTAACATCACAGACTTTCTGAGTATTAAATGCCTTAGACTTAATGTGGAAACAGTATCTTCCATTAATCATTAATATTCTACTATATCCCTGTAGAATGTGATTTAAAAAGACCTAAGCATATACTAAATTGCAGAAGACCAATCTTATGTCTAGGATTTTTCCATGTCTCGTATTCTCTTTAATTACCCTTTTGTTTGTTTGTTTGTTTTCTTTTAAAACATTTTCTTGAGAGATAGTATAGCAATAATTGAAATTACATTAGAAGCAGCAGACATCTAGAAGACCAGAATTACAAGCATTCCAAGCATCATTTTAGTCTTACATGTTGCTACTGTGAGAGTCAGAAACCTATTGACGATACTTAGGACAATTTCCTGATTCATCCTATGTATATAGAAGTGCATGTTTTTGCCTCTGCCATGTTTCTTACCTTTTTTGCTTGCTATATCTTCGTTGTTTTATTCTTAAATCAGCGATTCTCAACCTGTGGGTCCTGACCCTGACGGGGGTTGAATGACCAAAACACAGAGGTCACCTAAAGCCATCAGAAAATACATATTTAAACCCATGCTATGCCATGGTGAAATATTATTTATTGGAACTAGTAATTTGAAGTAGCCACCAAAATTATTTTTTGGTTTGGGGTCACCGCAACATGAAGAACTGTATTGCGGGGTCACAGCATTAGAAATTTTGAGAACCACTGCCTTAAATTCTTGACATCCATTCAGCTGTTTTATGCCTTCCCATTTTTCTTTCTTTTGTGGTGACTATACAATATTTACACATGTGGTGTGGTGACTATACATGTGACACTGTGGTGACTATATAATATTTACACATGTAGGTCTGATTTATTTCACTTATATCTTCAAGATACATCCACTTATATATGCAGTCTTCTAGTTTATCATTCTTTATAGCTGAATAATATTCCATTGTATAAAAACACCCTATCTTTTTTCAGCTATTCTTCAGATGATGGGCATTTTGATGGTTTCCATGATTTGGCTATCACAAATTGTGCTGCTATAAACATAGATGGGCAAATATCACTATATAATATTTTGAGTTCTTCTGGGAAAATTCCAAGTCGGGGAATAGCTGGATTGAATGGGATTTCCAGTCCTAATTTTTTAAGAAATCTCCACAGTGATTTCCATAATAGTTACCCTAGTCTGCATTCTCACCAGCAGTGGAGAAGTGTTTAATTTTCCCCACAGCCTCTCCAACATTAGTTGTTGGTAGGTTTCTTGATGATAGCCATTCTTTCTGGGGCGAGATGGTATCTAAGTGTTCTTTTGATTTGCATTTCATGAATGGCTAGTGATGTGGAGCCTTTCTTCATGTATTTAAAGGCTTGTTGAATTTCTTTCTCTGAGAAGTGTGTGTAAATCTCAGATGCCCATTTCTAGATTGGATCTTTGAAAGACTGTCATCCTGAGATAAAAAAAAGCATGAAGTGAGCTCCGCACGTCTGCCCGCTGTCTGCCTCACAGCACTTCTCAGAGGAGCCCAAGTGGAATCGCGCTGAGCCAAGGAGGCAGACTGTGATTCTAGGCTGCTAATGCAAATAGAATTCGTGGAGCTAAGAGGAACTACTCCGATAAGAATTCCTAGAACCTTGTGGAAATTAAAGCCAAGTCTGAAAAATATGCTTTATTATACATTTAAAAAGAACCATTCTTATTTAAATATCTTAGGTCTACATGTTAAGTAGCAAAAGTTTTACTACCAGGAGTTTAAGTCCCTCGGCCCTCATCTCCTTCCTCCTATTCGGAAGCACACATTTAATAAAATAGAGAAGGAAACTGAGTAACATTTTGGGCAGACGCATGTCTAGTCACTGAATGACAGCATCAAGAGAACCATTGGTAAATGATAAGATATTCTTTTAGCATAATCTACTTAAAGGAAAACAAGTTTGTTATTTGTATTTTTCAAATTGCTAAGTACTTTTTTTGGCCATATTTACCTATATATTGAAATTAGTCTTTGAAATGAATTTAAAAGATTAACCTTATTCTTTCTTACCTTTCACTTTTTGTCCATTTCCTTGTTTTAGATTACTTGGAATATTGCTATAGACTTAGAATGAAGAACCATTAGGTTATTTGCAAGTACAGTTATCACATTTGTACAGTGTTTTATAATTTATGATAAATTCACTCATTAGTAATAGCAAGCATATATTTAATCTTTCTGTGTCCTGGGTATTATGTTTAGAACCTATTACATGGTCCTCACAAGTGGAGGACCTCATAAGGAAATGCAAGGTATAGAGAGGCAACGTAATTGATTGAGTAACTGGTTGAGGTAGACTCAAACTCAAGTTGAGTTTGATTCTGAACACCATTCCAATTTCTACATACCCCAGTTTCTGTTTTTCTTCCCTTGTCCTTATTCTACCTCCAGATAGAGAAGCTTGTTATTGCGTGTTTGTATGCACACTTACTACATAGGGTATTATCTATCAAATATAGCAGCCATGTATGTGAAATCAACTAACCTTAGGTTTTATTTGGCTATTTCAGTTTTGGACTACATTTAACTATTAATTGGAATTTATTAGTTTATGTAAATATGATTATTGATGTGTAAGTATGACCTATTGCTGTTTATTAAGGGATAAAATTTACATTAGTGAAGCTTTGAGATTTTAAGAAAATGTCATCCTTCATCCCTTTCCAGTCTGCCTAATGTCTCTTTCCTAATGCTGGATTTGTCATTTTTTTAGATGTGGATGTTATGTACTATGACTGGATTTCTCTTTGTTTACATGGCGCCCTTATGGACTAGCAGGGTCTGTGCTTTAAATATCTCCTAACAGTCCAAAGTTCAATGTAGTGTATGCATTTATATGTTAACAGACACATACTCTTACAAAAATTTTACCGAGGATGCACTATTCTGTTACGCATGCACTACCACTAACATAGTAGAAATAGTTCAACAACTCCTAACTTTAAATTACTTCCCAGATTAAGAAAATAACTGATTTTGAGGATGGAAAGTGAATTCCATTAGTTTTTATTCATTAGCTTTTAATTTTTGTAGTACTACATAAATATTTTATATAAATACTATAATTTGAGATTAAACATGACTTTTTTCTCTCAAATATAAAAGGGAAACATTAACTTATATGAAGTAATGACTGAGTCAGATATCTGATAGTGTGATCAAATTTTTTGAATTGATTTTAGAAGTAGGCGTGACCATATCTTACAAATAAAAATTTTAAAAGCAATAAGCACAATAACTGAAGGTGAGAAACTGCAAAGATTTTCTGTCACTCACCCAAGCTTTGCCTGAGACCTCTATTTCCCTCATTTGCAACATCTTCTGGACATGACTTTTCTTCTCTCAGAAAAGTCTAGCCCTTTCCTGTAAACCTAAGTAATAATTAAATGTTAAAGTGTAAGCCTTCCTTGGCGCAAGAGTTTCAAGGACACAAATCTAGTACTACATCAAGTTGAGGGAGTAGTATAAACTTACAAAAAAATTGAAGGTTAAGATTTATGCTCCTAATATTATTAATCATATCTTAATTATCCTAGTGTATAGGTTTAGTAGTAAAAGTATTCACTTCTATCTTGAAAATCAGTTGGTATTAAATAATAAAATATTCTTCAAAATTTTAAAAATACATTTTATCTTTCAGCAAAGATGTCAAGGAAACTAAGCTTGCCTACTGACCTAAAGCCTGATTTAGGTAAGTAAAATAAATAAAAATTTCAAAAATTAAACTCTCTGTGATAGAAAAAAAAAATCAGAAAATGTAAATTACTGTAACCTAAAATTTCATCAGAAATTAGGTTTAAAACTACAAAGATATTTGATAAATAATGTTTGATATAGTTTATAGGAAGCTGTGCATAAATTTATAAATACAATTATAACACAAATTTGAGCAACCAAAGCAGTACATGTCCTTACCCCTCTGTACTCTATAACTAAACCAGTTACAACAACGAAAATCTTGCTAGGATAAGATTAAAACTTGTGCAAAGAGAGCATGTAATTATCTGTAAGCATACGATGTATTAATTAATAAGTATTATGTATTTAACTATCATCAGTAGGATGTTATATTTATAGGAAAAACAATTCAAGAGAGCTCTGTAGTGTTGCTGGTATAAGGAAACAAAAATTAAGAATATACTAGCTTATATTTTGGGAATAGCGTAGTTCTGGTTACTTTAAAAAATAAAAGAGATACTTTGAACTCAAACTGGAGCTTACTTATCTTGTACATTATTTTCCTTGTACAAGGACCCAGAATTTTTGTTTCATGCCCAGAGGCTCATAATTTTAATAACATTACATGCTATTAATTAGACTAGCCTTAGTTCCTTTAAATCCTAAAAATATAAGAAAGCTTATATAAAAATACTTTAAAATCAGTAAAAAAAAAAATTTTTAAGAGTACTAAAATTCACAAATTATACATACATGTATTTATATATACATAAAATCTTAAATGTATAGGTCTTTATTCAATTTTTGATTTTGCTACATTCTTATGTATTTTAATTATGTCAGTTATAATTTCAAATATATGTGCTTTGAATATCTATATCCATGTTGCAGAAGTATTTTTCTTCCAGGCACTGTTGCTGAGCTGTTTGTTTGTTTGTTTCTTTTAATGTGGATATTCTTGGCTATTGAGCATTAGACATTGATCAAGGAACCAATGGGGTTAAAAACTCAACTGTATTAATAGATTCAAGTTGTCCCTGTGCTATCAAAACAATTGAATGTGTTGGATATTCCTGCAGCTCTGGCATCTTTCATGAATGGAATTAATTTCTGCTATGGGAGTATATATTACATGAACTTTCACTGTTGCTTCACTATCCTGGAACCATGATCAATAACTTGGGAGCCATAGGTGTGATCGTTGCATTTTTGACATTCTTTTTAAAGCATCAGACATGGGCATTCATCAAATTGTGATATACCTTGATATTAGCCTTTCATCTAATCTTTATCCTAAGCAAATTCTCTTGGGATTATGTTTTAGTTTGAAGATCCAAAGTTGCTCTCATAGCTGGGTGTGGTGGCGCACACCTGTAATCCTAGCACTTGGGAGGCTGAAGCAGGAGGATCAGTGCGAGTTCGAGACCAGCCTCGGCTACAAAAGTGAGCTCAAGGCCAGACTGAACTGCATAGTGAGACCCTGTCTCAAAAAGACGAAAACAAAACAAAACAAAAAACAAAGTTGCTCTCATGAAGCTCTTATAGGAGAGAGTAATATACAGTAATGTATAGAGTACGAATATTCTAGGTCCCCAAAGAATTAGTGAGAAAGCAGTGATTTTATGACGTTTCTGTCAAGTAGAACTGGATGAAGGCATTACTGTCGAATTTTAAATCTACATTTAAGATTGTGTTCAAGTACTTATTTTGTTATCAAAACAGTTTGATATTCAATAATAACTTTTCCAAGAATTTGTTCAATGCTAAGGAAAAACTGGAATGAGGAAAAAAAGAAGGGAAAATATAGATAGATAGATAGATAGATAGATATTCAGAATAGTTTGGATAATTGTAATATTTCTGCTGGTTTTCCCCTCCACCCCAATCTACTCTTCTTTTAAAAGGAGCAGTTAATGTCTAATTCTTTATCCATTTTTTGTTATTGTTCTTTTGAATTTCTTAGGTTTTTTTATTGTTTTGCTTAAACCCATTTTGCACTTAATATCTGGTAACTCAACAACTAATGTGAAGATAGCATCATGCAATATAACTACCGTTGAATTCCTATTAATTCACTTAGTGAAATTTTGTATCATTTCTCATGCTAGTTTTTTAATCTATTTTGTATTCTTAAATAAATAATAAGAACTTTCCACCTGTATTCTGTTGCTGATAAAGCTGTATAGAATTGCCTAGTAGAAAACTTTAGACATGACCACAAATTCTGACTTACATTTATTGACTGACAGCTTTGTCATTCTGGGCAAGCGATTTAACCTCTGTGAGCTTCTATTTGTTAACTTTTGATGCTAATACTTTTCAAGATGATTATGTAAATTTACTTAGTATATAAATACAGAATCTTACAGTGCCTAGTACATTGTAAGCCTTGCTTAATTGTAGCAGGTCTTATTTCTGCTTTTCTTACTAGATTATTAAAAATAAGCAATCTGTTTACCTTGCCGGTTTCTAAAACTAGAACACAAAGATCCATGACACAAAACTGAATAGGAGTAACTAAGTCATAATTCATAAACTACTGAAAATGTGTATTTGTTTTCTATCAGTTTTAGGTAGATAATAAAATAAGCAATATAGATTTATAAAGTTCCATCTTAATTCTTATTCAGTATATTTTCCCATTTTGATCGATTTAGCCTGAAAAATTTCATTGGAGTATAATTTTTTTTTTTTTCCATATTATGGCCAGCTCAGCCTGCCCTGGGAGTGGGGCTGGTGCAGCATATGGTGCTGGGGATCAAAGCATGGTCCCTGTGATTGCTTAAGCTTGCATAAGCTGGCACTTTAGACCACTGAGTCATCTCACCGGCCCGGCCCTGGAGTCTAATTTTATAGATAAGTGATACAATAAAAATGTAGCTTATGGCCTTTAATGCTTAATTCAGTTCATTATAGTAAAACACTATTCTGTTGGCCCATCAGTTGTTGGCAAATATAGGTTATTGTAATTTATCTATTGTAATTTAAATAGATGTTGATACAAATTTTTCCACAGGTTTACTTTTAAATTTACAATAGCCAGTTTCTTGTTATCAGTATCTCCCATTGTTTTCACAAGGTATTAACTAAATATATATCTGTTCAAATTTTATGTGTATCATTTATTTAATTAAATTATACATATTTGTCAATGAAGAACAAATTTAATTTTTCACTTATTTCACTAAGATAACTTTGGAAATTGTAAAAAGTAAATAAATATTTGGAATCTCATATGTGAGAATCCTGTCCAGTAGTAAACAGTTGATTATAGAAAATTATATATGGTACGTAGGTTAGTCTTGCTGTAACCTGAGGCTGAGAGGCTTACTATGTGAAGATGTTTATTCAGCTCATAGTGCTAGAGATTCAGGAACATAGTACTGGCATTTGCTTGGCACTAGTAAGGGATTTCTGCACATCACAGAATACTGGATGACATCAGGGTAGGAGTACATGAGAGCTATCAAATGGAAGGGGAAGAAACCAGACAGATTCAGGATCCAAGCTTGCTCTTTTATAACAATGCTGTCTAACAGCAAATGATCAGGTTCTCTCAAAAACTACATGTATCTTCTCTGAGGGTGATGCCTCTCTATGACCTAATAAAAACACAGGCATTCCAGTGAAGCTCCTTCTTAGAGATTCCACTGCCTTTCGGCATCCTCACACTGGAGACCATGCTCCTATCCCATTCACATTTGAGGACACACTCAGTAAATATGCAGATTATAGCAGTAGTCTTTTCTGCTGTCTTGTGTGAAAGCAAATACTATCTGAGATAAATGAAATAGCATTTTTAAAACTTCAGTAATATATCCTCTTCTGTTTTCTTACTTAGAAATTGTATTGTTTTGAGGCTAGCTATAATCCCAGAATTATTATTGGGAGGAATATTTTCAATTTAAGACTCTAAATTTGATTGCAAAAAGCCCTAGGGAATCATAATTAGGATTCAGTTGCACCTATCTATTTAGCAATATAACTTAGGCTTTAATTTTTTTTCAAAACATGAATAGTCATTTCTTTCATAAAAGCATTGAAAGTGAGTGATTTGCAAAATGCTTTATTAGATGTGAGTTGTATAAGCTTACAGTTTATTTCATTATATCTTAATGGTACTAAAGAAACACAGATTTTGGTACTTGGCTGTGGATCTGAATTCAGTGTTTATCAGATAATTTCTTTATAAGCAAGATCCTGGGTAAAATTCTGCAAAGTGTCAAAGTAACACTTAAGGCACATTAGAGCAGAAGATAAATCAGAAATCACTACAGAACAAACATGCTCTCACCGTCATGGTAGATAGAAGAGCTCTATGGCAGTGTATCCAGAACAGAAAAAAAGTGGCTATAGGAGTCAGGATAAATTGATCGAATTCGAAAATTAAGCATGACTTTGGTAGGTAGCGTAAAGACTGATGCAAGGATGCTAGCCAGAAAAATCACAGAGCCCTAACAGTAGTAAAATCATCATTTTCTGAAAAAATCTGAGGGAACACTATTTTTCCACAGTGCAATGATGAGTGCAACATTAAGAGAGAAGATGTAAAAGGTAGGCTGAAGGTGTTCTGTGAAGTCTTAAAAACCACAGTAGAGTGTGAATGTGATTAAATAGAAGAGGAGAAGCCACTGTGAACATTTAAAATTGAGGTGACAGATTTTAATTGAGTTGCGTTAGAAATGAGAGGCTGAAGGTGCAGAGATGAGTCCAGGTAAATGGTAATATTGGCATGATGGTATTTGGTAATGAAAAAACTGAAACAGAACATTATAATACATGACATAGAGTGTGGCATCCCAGTAGATGTATAAGTAAAATGAAAGGGAGAAATGGTCTATATCAAATATAATTTCTTAGGAAAGTGGTAGTGTCAGTATAAACGGACATAATGGAAAGTCTAGTAAGAATTTCAAATATAAGTATAAGAAAAATGAGGCAGTGGTTTGAGACATGCTTCAGATTCAGCCACAGAGAAAATAGCTGAAGATGAGAGATGATTCATTAGTATAATTTAAAAATATTCTTCTCAATACAGAACTGAGCAAAGGGAATATGCCTGGTATCAAATTTGATACAGATATCAGTTACACATTTGGCTGAACAATTGCTTAGATGAATGTTGATTATATATACCTAATATAATAATAGCTTTACCTAATGTTATCATATCTAATACCATTCAAGAAAAATGAAAGCTAAATCTTTGTTTTAAGATATTCATATAAGACTAAAAGATTAAGAGGCTTATCATCAGAGTGCTTCCAAATACCTTTTATGTAACACATAGGGAATTAAAAAGAGCTTCACACTTCTCTTTACACCCAAGCATGAATTGTGTTATCAAAGGAGTAAACTCCACATTAGAGTGCTGAAATTTAAAAACCAGCCAGAAGTATAAATTTCACACATTCAAAAATCCATTGTGATGCACCTACCCCTGTTTCTGCAAAGTGGACTTATTGGAAACTTAATTACATAAAAGTGGATTGAGCCAGGCATGGTGCTGTATGCCTGTAGTCCCTGCACTCAAGAGGCTGAAGCAGCAAGAATTGATACAAGTTCAGAGCCAGCCTGGGCACAAAGTGAGTTCAAGGCCAGCCTGAGCTACATAGTACAGCCCTATCTAAAATGGAAAAGAAAAAGTTATTTTGGGCCATGTATAGAAAAAGTAAGGCAGTTGTAAAAGGAAATGACAGCTAAATATATGGTTTTTAAAGATCAACTATTTAACAAATTTATATCTCAAAAAAAGTGGTATTTTATAACTTGAGCAACTTCACCACATTTTAAATCATTTCAGATGTGAAAGATAATTCCTTCAGCAGATCACGGAGTTCCAGTGTGACAAGCATTGATAAAGAATCCCGAGAAGCAATCTCTGCTCTTCATTTCTGTGAAACCTTTACCCGAAAGGCAGACTCTTCTCCTTCCCCGTGTCTGTGGGTGGGAACCACCCTTGGAACTGTGCTAGTCATCGCCCTGAGCCTTCCCCCAGCAGGAGAACAGAGACTTCTTCAGCCAGTGATTGTGTCTCCCAGTGGTGAGTGCACTCTGGTGCTGCGCAGAAAGCTCTATTGCAGCAGAATTTGCTATGATTTAATTAGAAGCCTTTGCTTGTCATTACTGAATTACTCTAAGAATTCTAAAGTATAAAATGATAGTGATAACCTTAGGTTTTTAATAAAGGAATACAGGGAATAAAATTTAAAATATTATTTGCTTATTTATACTGCCATTCAAATTTTTATGGTTTTTAAGTATCTAGGATGGTTTATAAAACAACTAATGTATACAAAATGTTTTAAATGTTGTAATAATATATTATCAATATCTCAAAATACCATTTTCTATAAGCAAAATGATATGTATTTAGAGGAAAAATAAAGCAGAAATTATATTTCTAAACATAGGAAAGGATCACTTAATAGCAAATTTTAAAAATTTCTCCAATCTTCACTTATTAAATGTAAGGTTAGATTTTTTTCAAAGTATATGGAGTTTAAGTCTAGAAATAATTGAGAATTCCTATTTCTGTTACTACTCACTCACAATCATCTAGATAGAAACCACCAAGACTTTCCTGGTAAATATGTCTTGTTTCTATAGTAAACTTTTGTAATTCATAAAATTTAGAACTAATTTGTAATTATAACCTTTAATACTCATTTCTGACCGTCTTTACATTAAATAATCTTTTTTCATTCATTAACCGTATGTAATGTATACTTATTAGATTATAAGAAGTCATATAATGATATTCTTACTGGTCTGTTTATTAGTAAGTAATCAATATGTATTTAGTGACTGTCTTAGTTACTCTTCTCTCATTGCTGAGGCAAATAGCCATCATTCAGAATGAGAGAAGGAAAGGTTTATTGAGCTCACAATTAGTGGAGGTTTCAGTTCATATTCAGCTGGCTCCATGGCAGAGTGACAAAAGGCTGAGGGTAACCTTTCATTGTTACCCTATGGCAGCTAAGAGAAAGAGCTGGGGAGAGGTAGCAGCAATTTAATCAGCTAGCTTTTCTTCCTTCCTTACCTTGAAATGCAAATCACCTGCCCCAGGGAGGTGCAGCACCCATTCCCACAATACTGAATCACAAATTCCAGAAGCTGGCCCAGGACTGCTAGAGGCTTTGCAGGAACACCTATGTACAAACTGCTAACAGTGACCCAAAAAACTAGAAAGGTAAAAATCAGAATGTTGAGGAGACTTATCAGTAGTTGAAGATTTATTTTCCTCTCTTTACTACTTTCTGGTTTCTGTACATTGTACCACATCAGTTTGTAATAAGAAATGTTTCTGAAAAATACAAATAGAGAGTAATTAAATACAGGTAATTTATTATTAAGTATAAAAATGTATTTAAGATACTTTTCAACTTGCAATAAAATCAAATTAGTTGGGGGTTTACTTTGATATAAGAATTTTTATACAAAAATCCCTTCTCAATGGTCAAATCTTGGAGGTTTATATTTAGTAAGATACATATTTAAAAATGTCAGTGAGAGTTGGTTATGGTGACACACACTTGTAATCCTGTCTACCTTTAAGGCAGGAGGATTGCAAATTCAAGATCAATCTGAGCACCATATGATTCTAGCTCAATCAATCAATAAGTAAATAGCAAAGAGTACATACACACACACACACACAAACACACGGATATCAAAGAACATATATATGAAAAATACCAGTGACTTGTGTTATTTGTATTGAAACTGTGACACAAGAGCTGTTTTTCAAATGGATTTCTGTGCCTAAGAATTTGCAGTGGCCTGCTCTATTCATCTTTTTTTCTCTCTCCTTTCTCCTTCCATCTCTCCCTTCCTCTCCCTCCTTTCCTCTTTTCCTTCCTTCCTGAAAAAGAGTTGTCACTTACCATTCTACTAGGAAACATGCTAAAATCTTGCCAGCTGTAGAATAAAGTTATTTTGGGCCATGTATAGAAAATCCAGAGATTAGGACTACAAATGTGCTAAACCCAATTCCTAACCTGGAATGCTGACATGTCTGTAATCCCAGCACTCTGAGATGCTGATACCACAGGATCACAAATTTGACCCCAACCTGGGCACTTAGTAATGTAGCAATTTAGCAAGATCCTGTAAAAAGAAAGAAAAAAAA